>VZTO01016584.1:802-42519 GCA_013400615.1 Syrrhaptes paradoxus | reverse complement strand
ATATATATATACGTTCATATCAAGTTTCTGTAAAAATAATATAAAGTCTCTCATTCAAGACATTTACAGGGAAAAAGCAGAATATTAATTTTCATGGTACTCCATTCCTGTATTTCCACAAGTATTATGTGTCTATGTCTACATAAAACTGTTTCTACATGCTAGAGCCACTACAGCTGAAAATTTTCCATGAATTGAACAGGAATCTTTCCATCCCCAAAGTGCCAAATAACAGGTCACCTCAAACACACAGTGAGAAGCATAATTACGAGTGCATTTTAACATCAGCAAAGAATCTAGCTCTGAAAGCTTTACATTGTTTGAATTTTATATTCCAGGTACAAATAAAATTTTAAAAGGTGCTGTATACCTCAAAAAGAATATTAAAACTTCAAAGTAATATATATGTGTTTATTATGTTACCATGACATACTACATTGCGGACCAGTATATAATTTTGATGGCCAAAAAGAAATATTTACAGTTTGAGAAATTATGAATTATTGTTTTCTTTACTCACAACACTAGTTTAATTGTGCTTTTACATTTTCCAGCAAAATTTTCACAGAGACCTATAGTCTCATAAAACCCAGTTAAAGCCAGCATTCAACACTGGCCTTTTACTTAAGATAAACAATTGCCAAAATATTAAAAGATGTCCTGAAAGGTACATCTATCGTGCATAACATAATCTGAAGTACCAGCATCAGTGTTAAAATAAGCAATAACATTCTCACCTGTGATCCTGATATATCAAACCTGGAAAAAACGGCAGGGAACCCTCTCCTAGGAGAGATCAGCTGTTTTCTCCTGACCCTGCATTTCAAGCCGGTCAGATTCACTCCTAGGCTTGTGTAGACTTTTTTCTGCAGCCCAGGCACACCAGGCTTCATCCTTAACTTAGTACAGAACCTAGTTCCTGTTTGTTAGGTAAACCTTTCCGTACTCCCACATTCATAAGCACAGATAAGGTCACTGTCACTTGTCACAGCATCATTTGGTTTGGAAGGGGTGCCAGGACGTCTTCAGTCTCTCTGCTCAGAGACAGAATTCAGACCACATTGCATAGGGCTTCGTCCGCTCCTAAAAGTCCCCAGGGATACAGACACTGCAGCCCCTGTGGCTATCCTGCTCCAGTGCTTAATTATCCTCATGATGAAAGTATTCTCCTCGGACCACATCAGAAGCTCTCTTGCTCCAGTTTATGGGTCCTGTCTCCCATTCTCCCAGTGTGCACTTCAGTACAGAGCCTGGCCCTGTCCTCTTGGGAGTCCCTAAGGTCCCATGAAGCCTCTTTTGCAGAAGCTGAACAAGCTCAGGTCCCTGGACAAGTGCTCCAGCCCTCCATTGTCTCACTGGCCCTTTGCTGAACCTGCTCCAGTTGACCAACATCTTTCCTGTGCTGAGGGGCCCAAGACTGGATGCAGTGCCCCAGAAATGGTCTAACATGTGCCAAGCAGAGGCAATTAACCACTTTTCTTGATCTAGATTTTCACTCACCTAATAATCTGCCCGTCGAGACCATCACAACCCAGCTGTGATAACAAGATGGGAGACCATACCAAAACCCTTGCTAAACTCAAAGTGGATGACATCAATCCACTACAAATATCTGATGATTACACGTGAAGTATTCTGCAACAGAAACATTTTAACATAATATTTCCAGCCCAGTTTGTGCATTTGTTCCTCCCAGGTGGCAGCTACTCTAACTTACGTGAAGCTCCCCTTATGAGTTGTGTCCCACCAACCGCAGATATTGTGGAGCCGTCTAACACTTATTAAACCACTTCACCTCATGGTTTCTGATACAACTAGGGAAAAATCATAAAATACACCTGAATATTCACTGAACCTCAGAGATAAACTTCATTTGGCTGCTCTTCCAGCCCCATGGTGACTACTTGTCCAAACATCTGGGTGATGGAATTTTGCTGAGTTCCTACCAGGAAGCCCAGTGAGTACTTGCACCCTAGTGTGTTGGTAGCAGAGATGGTATGTTTCATTAGGGACAGGATGACGCTTGAAGAAGTACAGGGGAGATGAGATTTTTACAAAGTCAGTGTCAGACTCCTGGAATACAAACTAAGTAGTTAATTCAAGATCCACATTTTACACACTGAAGCATTTACTCATCTGAAACTTGCCTGCGATCCCCCAGAACATTTAAACACTTTCATTCTCAAAAACCTGTGTACATATTTAATTGGTGGATGGATCAGGGCCTTTGGCTGACTAAGGTAGAGCTGTGGTGCTGTGGAGTGACTAGGACACCTGAGGCTGTAGGACTCATTTCATCTAACATCAGGCATCCAACATTTATAACAAAAGCATATATCTCACCTAGTTACTATAGGCTCCCTTCATAATTAATGGAGAGAAATAGACACTTCTAGGGTGCAATTCATCAGCCTTACTTTAAGCATCTGCTTTAGGAAGAGACGAATTGCACCCGTCAGGTGCATATTTTTCCCTGCTGGTTACAAAGGAGATCAAGTTGTCTTACCGCAGAGGCAGTGTCTATATTTGAATCCTGCCCCAAATAAACCTCTGAATGGACTCAGGGGACTATAGAAAAGTTTCTCAGCAACTTGTCGGTTGCCTCTGAGTCTTGATCTGCTCCTGGATCCCTAACTTGGGTTCCTGTCTGCTACACTCCTCTGTAGTTGTTGGTTCATTTTCCGTCATACCTTCCCAAGCATCTTCACCCACCTAGCCTGCATTGCCTGCTCCTGTTCCTGTCCCCTCAGATTCAAAACTCCTGTCACCCTGACGTTTGTCTGAACCTGTGTCAGGCTTCTGCCTTGCCTCTTAGGTTTGGGATATACAGATGCTGTGTCCTCTGGGCTTCCCTCCTGACTTCTGAATAAGGAACTTTTTCCCTAGACTGGAGCATTAAGACTCTTCCCACTGCTGACATTGATCTTTATTAATCAGTTTGTGCTTCCATCCAATTTCCAGCCTGGTTCAGTAGACCTGTCCACCCATGTCCCAGTTATCGGAACTAGGCTGTCAGTTATTGAACAAGAGACAATATTTGCCATATAACTTCTGTGTTGTAAATTGCTTCCCAGCAATATGATTCAATTAATATGATCATTAACGATACAATAATAGAAATATAGAGCTAATACAGATTATTAATGGAGCGATGCACCCAGAGGACACTGAGCATAGGGACAAACCTCAATGTCTGGACATCTGTCTACAAACAACATGGGGGTACTGCCTTCCAGCTACTGACCTTCGCTTAAAATCCTTATGTCATTTTTGTAAAGTAGCCTCATGATTTTTTCCTTGTCTCCTCCATGACTGTTCTTTCTTTTCCTGTCCAAACTATCTCTCCAGTCTTCTTCCTAGCTGTTCTCTGATATTTCTCCACAACTCAGTATCAATAACAGAAGCTGTTTGAGCAGAATGGAGCACAGTGTATTCCCTGAGCTCAGCAAACATAGAACCCCAGCCAAAGACCTCTGTAGGAAGCTCCCACATGTGCTTTATTCTGTCAGCTCAGCCTGTCAACTGGAGCATCAGTTTTTCCAAAAATAATCAACTTCTGATGGGGTGCAAACAAAATACGGATCATTGCAGCTGGACTGTAGTTTTGCTGCTGTTAGTGACTCTGTTGGTGACATCTCCTTACAGGTAGTGACTGTGTGGCTGAAACCCTCTATGATCTTAAGAGCAGCCATTTACTACACTCCCAAAAAACCTCTTGATGCAAATTTTCTTTAAGTTCCTTTGACACGACAGAAGGCCTTGCCACAGTACTCAAAAGAAAAATCTTAATTTTTACTAACTCATAGAGCAGAGATGGTACCAAATTATGTAGAGTTACAAATCCGAAACGAATGATCTAGTGCTAAAGAGTCCTACCTTCCCGTGTGATCCTGCCTCTCACGTTGGTTTCGCCTTCTCTGCTGCTGAGAACCAGTCGGATGCCCCAGTTCCTCAGCTCTTCAGTTGTTTTTATTCTTTCAGCTACACGCTGTTATCGTGATTTACCTGATTTCAAAGAAGATAAAATCTCTCCTTTTGTAGTAAAGCTGTTCAAGCTATTTAAAATATGTTTTGCGGATTATCAAGCTTTTCATCACGTCAGAATTTTGCTTTAATACAGATAAGCCATACCTTCATCAAGTTTTATCTTGCCCAAGCTGAGCAAGGGGCAGGCTGACTCAATGACAAATAACAGAAAGCAGAGCTCTTCATCTCCGTGTCACCAGCTGAAACTCAGCAAAGGTCATCACTGATAACCGACCGAGTTTCTGATGGCCTCGTGAAATTAGCTGGTGGTCACTGTGGTGAATAGTGGACAGATGTTCCAATTCTAAAACCATTATACCGACTGATAACCTCTCCTGGTCAACTCGACAGAGATATGAGGAACTGAATGAGGCACAAGTGCTCAACCACTTTCTCACATCAACAACTGGCACCTGGGAAATCTGTTTAAGGGCACGTTGCCAGGGGTTAAGTGTGTTCCACGTATTCTGAAGCTGAACTATTTCAGACACCTCAGCTATTAGTCTGTTATCTCTTAAATGCTGTGCTATTCCAGCTTTTGGCTTAGAAAAAAAAATGAAAGAAAGAAAATACATTGACTCAATCCAAAATTAAAATTGACCTAGGCAGTCAGGGCAAATTAAAGTATTCCACAGTAACACTGAAAATAATGGGTGCAATAGTATATGATTGAACTGTATAATTTTGCAAACCTCTACTAGTATCAAGTTCTTGCTATTCTGATGCACTTTCCATGTGAGTCTTTTCCAGGACAAAACAAGACATTGGTGTCATATAAGAAGAGACGTGCTATGGAGTTGCTCACTGAGGCAGGATTTTAACTTCTATGTAAAAGAAGACATCTTCATTAAAAGGAATTATAGAAAACCTTTATTTATCTCCCCTTTTTAAGTGTAAATTTCTTCTCTTGCTGTCAAATGTAATTTTAAAAAATATATTTCTACTTGCCACGTCCTCAGAGTTGGAAAATATTTTTCAAGTTAATTTTACCAATTAAGTTACTTATCATCACTTTCAGACTAATTAAAAAAAAATAAATCTAAAGAAGTATAGTGCCAGCGTTGGTTCTGGATCCCAGAAACTCATCACCTCTTCCTGAGACAAGCAGAACACATAACACTGGCAATTTCTCCTGCACTGTGCTTAAAACAGATTTCCCCAGGGCTTGCAAAACTTGTGCATTTACTGAAGACTGTTAGTTCACTCATCAGACACATCATATAAACCACTCTGTTATGCACCTTCAAACCAAAAAAGGAAAAAGAGAAAGAAGATAAAAAGGTGCACACAAAGGTAATGCTCACTGAAGGACATGCTTTTTTGTGCTTGGCTGTACAAAAACACGTTCACACAAACAACTGTCGCGGCAATTATTTAGGATTAAAAACACGGGAATGTTGTGGTGACTTTGCAGCAGAAGTCTAGTATATGTCAATTGTTTTATTCATGATAAACAGATCATTTAGTTGGAAAAATCCCATCTGCCTGGATATATCTCTTATTATTTATGAGAACCATGTTTAGGAATGCAGGCAGCACATGTGCATAATTAATCCTGAAGAGAATTAGACATTGTGTGATTCACAGCTGAATGCAATTAGCATTAGGAAGTTTACATATGTTGGCAATAACACAGATTAGCAACTAAAGTGCTTGTTAAAAAATTTAACCTGAGGCTGCTGGAGCAGACCTCTCTTAATGATGCTTTAAATGTTGTTGATGAAGTAATAATCAATTTTGTTTTATAAATAGTAAATCAAGAATTTAGGTCTAATTAGCTGTGCTACACATCACTTCACTCACATATCCCATGTACATGTGATGTGTGCTGTGAACTTTCTTTTGAGTCTGGTGTGCAAACAGTTGTTAAGGCAAAGATGTAATCCCTTCTGTAGAAAAAAAGAAAAAAAAAGAAAAAAAAAGTCACAGATGGGGAAGAATGACATGTCTGTGGAGGGAGTGACTCTATGCTCCTGGCACTCAAGAGGGAAAGAGCTTTTCCTTTGTTACTTCAGAGCTTTTTAACCGAAGGATGAAGAAACAATGCCTTGTCTGCCTTTTTAAAATATAATAATTAGATTACAGCTCACAGTCTGTGAAATGAAGCCCTCTAATGGAGAGGGAGGAGGAAGAGAGAATGTAAGTGATGAAAGTGAGGAGGCAAAGTAAAATTGAGCTGTAATTGTTTTCACTTCAACTTTAAGAAGTTCAACATTAATTAAAATGTTTCTGCACCGCTCACCACCAGATTGGCACAAAGAGGGCTGGCTGGTCTCCGCAGCTGCTGACTGGCAAGGGTGACAGCAGGGCCACCGCCGGGGAGGCTGCAGTCACTTGCACACACACTCTCACACCAGCTCTCCAGTGCACACACACACACACACAGTCCCCACACATTTTCTAAAGACTGGGTTACAATTAGAGCAAACCTTTCTGTTTTTATCCAAGCAGCAGGTCAGCATCTCCTTCCAAGTAAGAAATTAACATTTCCTGAAACCCCTGAAACGGTTTGCAAACTGTTCCAAGCTATCCTTGCTGTTACTTTTGCTTTGTTTTTCTCACTGTCAGTTGTGTTTATGTGTGTGGGAGATGTTTAGAGACACAAACCTCAGCTGAGCACCTGCCATGTCTTAAGAACCAACGGGAGCTGGATCCATTGGGAGTTTTCCTTCTCCTCCAGCTGTATTGACTTCTACCCTCCGAACATCTCTTCGTGAGCAGGGGCTCTTGGGGGAGGTATGGTGCAGTCCCTCTAATCACACTTTGTACATCAGAGGAGCAGGAGAGGGTCCTAATGAGTACCAGTGAATTAAATTACAGGTGGGTGCTGCAGCCCCTGCTTCTTCTGGCAGGTGCCTGTGTGTCCCTGCACCGAGCACGAGGACAGGTATGGCCATAGCCTCCTTCCTTGGCAGTGTGCGAAGCCTATCTCAGGATGGGATGGATAGCCAGGAAAATTTTAAAGTAGCTGAAGGAAGAGGGAGAAAGTAGAGAGCCAGAACTAATGGGACCTTGCTTCCCCCAGAGCCAAGAGAAACTAATTTTGCATGTGACGACACAAATCGGGCACTTTCTTAATCACTCATCCACGCCGCTGCCAGAAACTGTAAATAATCTTGAAATGGAGTCAGAGCTAAACTGGAAAAGGCATTTAGGCTCCTAAAAATGGGGAAAATGTGTTAGCAGGCATTCAGGAATGAATAAGAGCTCTCGTCAGAGGAAGAGCATGGAGCGCAGAGCGGCTTCCATCGGCCGCGCGTCCTTCGGCGAGGCGTGGAATAGAGCAGCCGTGCCCGGAGGATTTCCCCGGTGAATGGCAAGCTCTCCCTGTAGCTCTGAGGGGAGCAGGGAAGGCTGAGCCTACGGGGAAAGCCTGCACACATGTGAAGGTTGAGTGGCTTCTTCTTTAGGCGATGAGTGTTGCAAATTCGTAAGTGATGCTCAATCTCATTATTTAATATCCATTGTACCAGTTCTGTAGGCTGTGCTGGAGCTCAGACTGCGAGCATCACCTCAATTACTGTACAGAAAAATAGTTGTCAGCATCCAAGCTTAAGTCTCAATATTTTGTGCATTCAAGTCCTACAAAAATAGATGATTCTGAGGAGATGTGGCAGTAGCTCGGTGCAGTTTTAAGAAATTTCCAAGACATCTTGTTTGTTTATCTTTGTTTAGCTGATAGAGGCAGATGAAAGGAACAGAATACCTTGTAAGTCGGGAGACTGAAATAAATTAATAACTGCTGCATCTCACAAGAAAGGAAGGAAGGAACAAATGAATGAATGAACTTTGACTTTCCTTAAGTAGACAGGGCAGCCAGGCTCTCACTGATGTTTACGAAAGTAGATGCTTTTGAAGCAGCACCATATGGAGAAGGGGGAAGAGTTTAAGGGTTAAGCAGGAAGAACCTTAAGAACCAACAAAATTTGAAAATCCTCGACTATAAAATACATTTATCACCTTTTATAGAAAAGAAATTCTCATAAGGTAGAAGAGGGATTATTTCTGTGCAAGTTGTATGAGAAAAATTAAGAATTAGGTCATGAGGAACATGAACGGATGCAGCAGTTTGGATGCACCACAAACAAACAATTTCACCGCATCCGAGTATCACCAACAATCCATTGGGTAACGAGAGGAACTTTTCTGTTCTCATGCTGTTCTTGCTTACAGACCAAGGAGCAGATTTCAGGCCACTAGGCTTCCTACAGTGCCAGCCCTTGCCTCTGTTTATGACTTGAAACAATAAGAATCTCAAACAGATGCCTTGCTTCAGAAGGCTGAGTGTTGTTGTTGGATGCTGAAGTACCATCCTCTGTGTGTATTGATAAATCCATGAGTAACACGATTGTTTATCATCATTTTTCCAATTGAATCAGACTCAGCTCATAACTGACATATTTGTTGAAAATAAGGACCTTTAATTTCTGTCTTTTTCTAATATAATGTGCTTTATTAGGTGAACAACATAAAAAAAGAAGGAAGAACATTCCTTCATTGGTTTCTGTTCTTCAGCTGATGCGCTGTGATATTCTTTTGCAGTTCTTTGCTGTATGAGGTTTCTTAAGTTAAAACACCACCAATGTACACAAGAGTAGCCAAAGAAGATATTATTATTTGCAGAGTAGCAGAAGTAGCACATTCCACTTTCAGCTAATTATAACAATGTGCAATTTTCTGTGAGAAAGAGGAAGAGATGTTCCAGTCTAAATTATTCTGTGTTGGCTTTAGGAGGACAAACATTTGTTGTTGACAGCTATTTGATCTGTCTCATAATTCCATCACAGCGACAAAATAAAACTGCATTTTATTCTCCATTTCTGTGATCTTTCACCTAGATAAGAACCAACACCTGGCATCTTTTCAAATTTTCTTTTTTTTCTTTACATCAGTGGCAGAAGTTAAAAAGGTAACATGAAAAGAAAGATGAAAAAGGAATGCTGTTCAAATTGAAGGACTGCAGTTTCAAATTTCAATCCTGTATCAAAACATCTCCACCTCATCTTCTTTCCCAGTCATCACAAATGAAAAGTACAAAGAAGTACACAAACATCAGTACAATGCTGTGTGTGTACTGCTATCCAAAAATCACAGCTACAAAATTATACCTGACATATCAAAAACTGACAGTCACATCCTCAAGATCTTCTTCTGTTCATTCCCATGGACCTTCTTTATTAATAAATCTGACACATAAAAAGCAACTGTATGACTAAAGTGTCAGTTACTGGAAAGACCGTTTTGATCTACTTCTTAACTTTTAGAAGAAATATTCTCTTTTTTATGAAGACAGGATCCGCTCACTGACTGCCAGCTTTCAAATGACCACCTCTTGAAGTTTAGTTTTAAGTTTTAAATAAATATTGTATGCATGCAGAATAATTATGATGCTCTACAGAGACACTGTATAATGACATTGATTCTTTTTTATCTAAAAGTGCCAAACCCTTGAGGAAGCAAAGTCTGTATTTGACACAGATACACGGAGGTTCATTCTACACATGAAGTTATAAAATGTTGTTCATGTTTCCGTCTCCAAGTAGGTAGCAGAACTTCCATTGTAAACTTCAATTTTTGACAGTTTAAAACTGGTAAAATTTTGCTTTGGACAAACATTTGGTATGGAGCATTTCAGCTGTGGAATAACTATTCTATTAAAAAAAAAAGATAACTTGTAAATTATTCTGTAATGCTGTGGAACTACTGAAAAGAAAGCATATTGGGTTTGAATACATGTGAAGACTCATTACCGAAATAAACATTGTCTTTCACCAAGAAATGCTGTGGACGTGTTATTCATAAAAGTATACGGTTATTTCAATATTAAAAATAAACTAAATTCCCTATTTAAATGTGGAAATTAACATTTGTGCATGCAAAGCATTCTCATTTAATTTTTATTATATTTAGTATATCTAAATAAAAGTTCTGATTTGATAATTAACCTAAAACCCCAAATTACTGCAAAGCCATAGAAAGAAGTCAGTAAAATGAGTAAAGATATAAACAGGCAAGGGTTTTTTACCTGTTTTTTGGTTCCTCCTTAGGTTAGCAGACTTTTGTCAGGAAAGAGTGATTTCTTTTACTGAACATACATTTGATCATTCGTAACATGTACAGATACGTTAAACAAATTACCGATGTCTTGAACACCCACATTTGCTTTAAAACTGCCCCCTACAGTGTAGTTACTAGATTATTATTACTTTTTGTTCTTAAGAGTAAGGAATAACGAGATATATATAACAATGTTACCATTAATAATTAATCATTCTTAATAACCATAAAAATGACAGGAACAACAGAATTAATGCAGCCCTTCATATCCCAACCCAAAATCCATCTTTTGGGAACTACTATCATGCGAGTTTTGAGAACTGGGGGGAGAAGGCTCTGAAGACTGTAGCAAGGACCCAGAAAAAATCAACCTTACCTTTCATTAAGTTCCTTGAAAGATTCATTCCTTTCATTTGAATGCAGCTAGAAATGATTAATCTTGTGATCTTGTGCTGTGCTTTGTGAAACTCCTACAATTTCTTTTTAGGTGAGAGACGGGCACATTTGGAAAGAAAGTTATTCTACCTACCTACATATGTATTTTGTGATAGGTGAATATGCCTCTTGCCATTAAGGTCTAGCAGACTGTGTGCCTAACTTTTAGATGGTGATTCTTACAAGAGTTGTTCCTACCTTATTGTTTTGGGATGCACAATGACAGCAGGTTAATATCCTGACGTTTCAGTAGTTCTTCCTATGCAAATAATCCAACTGTGTTTAGAAAAAATTGTTGTCTAACAGAAAACACACAAAACCAGACTGAAATACATAGACTAAAATTGCAAGTGTTCTTCCATTACAGTTCGTGTATGGTTGGTTCAAAGGGTTTGATTTTAGTAAAGCCATGAACCAAGTGCTTTCTGTCTCAGAAGGCTCACGGAAGTTCTTTCCTGAAGGACATATCCTCACACAGGTGAGAGTTTGCTTTGGTGAACATGCTCCTTTCCCCTGGTCTTCTCATTCAATCCTCAGCCAAGGTCCAGAAGGACTTGCTGCCCGCCTAGAAATTGTTCAGCGGTCAGGATTAGCAGGAGTACCCCAAAAGCATGTCATACTTTAGTCGTGCAAATTCAGTTGCATCGAGAGTGGGATTCATCTCACTTACTATGAAAGTTCCCCACATGGGTTGAGCAACTACACTCCTTTTATACTCATGATGAGAAAAGGACATTTCTAGAGAGTGATTGATTTAACGTATTTTTCACACCTATCGTGAGAGAAGATTAGTCATACTCTAGAGCTGCTATTTCTTTCCACTGATAACAGAGGGAATGTAAACTGTTCTTGGAGACGCAGATNAGTGAAAAATTTCTTCCTAATGTCTAGTCTAAATTTATCCTCTTTCAGCTGATACCCGTTACCCCTTGTTCTCTCACTCCACCCCCTGATGCAGAGCCCCTCCCCATCTCTCCTGTAGCCCCTTCAGGTACTGGAAGGCTGCTGTTAAGTCTCCTCGGAGCCTTCTCTTCTCCAGGCTGAACAACCCCAACTCTCTCAGCCTGTCCTCATAGGGGAGGTGCTCCAGCCTCTGATTAATTTCAAATGTTTCTCTGCTCTAAACACAATCTTGGAGAGAACTGTTCTTGGACACGCACACAGACTAAACAAAGCTATCTTCTACATTCATCATCATGTGCTGACTTCTTAACTTCCTTCCCTCTAGAAAGAAAAGTTTGCATTGGGTTTCCAGATTTAAATATTCTCATAAACAATTGAAAGTATTATGACCCAGCTTTTGTCATAATTTTAAAGCAAATTTGCCCAATGATTTTGTGAAGAATTGGTCCAGAAATTCTTTTTATGTTTTGGCCCAGTGTAGATTAAGCTGAATATCCTTGTTTGCAATTTTGTTTCTAAGATTCACTTCATCATTAATTCACTTAGTATTCATTGTAATTATGCTGAGTATAATTGTTTTGCTATTCGTGTGGCTGTCAGAAGGATATTTATAGGCCTTCTGTTATAATTAGGCATACATTAATAGACAGTTAAAGTATGTTATTTTTAATAAGAATTCCAGATGTGGTCTACTAAAAGTGAAAAAGCCTAATAGTGAAGACTTCATTTTAAAATACATAGTTTTTACCCTTGAAGTTCCTGTAATTGGAGGTTTTCGACTTTCTTTGTTTGCCTGAATCCAGGACACTGACCTGGATTCGGTTAATGATGGACTGTCTGGTTATGTACCTCCTAAACAGAAGTACGGTGGCTCCTTGCAAGATATTTAGTCACCCACAGATCTGCAAGACAGCAATAAGTAGGTCAGATAATGCCCTCATAATTCCAGAAAACTCTAGAAAACCAGTGTAGGCACTATTGCAAATTCAAGGGAGGGAACTTTCTCCCTAGGGACTCTCATGACGGCTTCTAGGTAAGGGGCTGTTTCCAGAGAGCACAGACCTGATGTCCACAAGCACAGGTTTGGTGATTATTCATCATCTAATTAATTTTAGGTAGCCTAACAAGTTCCTAAATAAATCCTGTTTGAAATAACGTACGTCTCTTTGATGGAGTCAATCAGGCTGTCAGCTGCAGTGCACTTAACTTTCAGAGTGCAGTCCTGGTTTATAAGGGAAAAAAAAATAGGAGGTACATTGCATCCATCCCCTATGCCAGATGTTGACAAAGGCAAAGCAAAGGTGCAGAAGCAATGCCAGAGCAGCCCCTCTCTCTCTAAGCACCCTATTTATGAATATGTACACCTGAGGTAAACAAATCTCATAACTCCTCCAGGTAACGTGAAATATTTGTGAGAAGAAAGGTGAAGAACTGGCTTTCCAAGGGTATCCTACAGGATGGTGGTTAGGAATGCTCCAGGAGACAGGAACACCTTCCAGATTGGGAAGGAGGGTGGGATCCTGGGTCTTGCTGGACCCACTCAGAAGCTGTCCAGCTGGGGGCTTGAACATGGAGGAGACAATAATCTTCCAGTAGTTATGTGCATTTCTCCCCAAAAAAGAATTCCCAACAAAATTTTTTTAGCTGAAGTAACTTCAAGCCAACCTAACATTTCTGAGGAAGGGAGCATCTGCCAAACAGCAGTTGTGCAAAAATAGCAAAAGTAACCCAAAGACAAAGCAATGATGTGCCGACACGTCCCTCTCTGTGTTTTTCTAAGAAGGAAGCAGAAGACCTTCTCGGTCTTACTACCTGAGCGTAGAAGCAATGTGTCACTCCACGAGGCTGCACTACAAGAACTGAGACTGCACACGGTACAGGAGCTGGATTTGCAATCTATGTAATTCCTTTATTTCCTGCTGTTGTTTTGCAAAATATCCTTATGGAGTCATTTAGGGTTATTTTTTTGTTTGCGTTTTTCTGAAGGAAAGACAGAGAGGGAATTCTGTGATGGGCTTTATCTTAAGCCCCTATCAAACTCCTGTTCTGTGGTCGAGATCACTTTCTAAAAATCTTCTCCCGGTTTGAAGCTGCTGTCCAGTTTCCTGTCTCAAGCCCATGCCAGTTGTACCTTGGAGGAATCTTGTAAAAAATAATAACATCATGCAGCAACAAAACAACAGGCCCAAACCATTTCAAAACTCCTTACTACATCTTACACAGCCTTTACTATGCTCAAATAATTAAGAAAATGTTGTGAGAATATCTAGCAATATATGAAAATGTAAAAGATAGTGATGTCTCAGTATGGATTTGTATTTTTGATTCGAATTTATTTTTCACAGCTTTTTCTAAAACAAAATACACGTTTTAATTAATACACATAATTTTGAATTCTAGAAGAGTTTCATGACTATTTGTTGTACCTCATGTGACATATACATTTAAGGAAATGGAAAAGACAACAAGGAAAATATGATAGACAATGAACACTCCTACAGCTCTTCATCTTTAACCGTGCTTGCCACACGGGAACTCCAAGTATCTCTCTATAGAGTGTGAAATACCTTTCAATGGCTTTCCAAGTGAAAGAAACAAAATAAGCACCTTGATACATCCTATGGCTGTCCAACCATGTGTTAAGTTTCTTAAAACACTTTAAGGAATGTAGTATGGACTAACCTGTCTATATTGTAGTTAAATCATTATCTCTTTCATGGAATGAAAAGGAGTTTGACATTTAACACAGTTTAGTCCAGTGCCTTAAATTAGCCTGTGAAGACCTATAGTCCAAAGTGAAGACAAAGTTCCATTTGGTTGGTCTTTTTCTAATTTTCTTTTTCCTTAAAAGCCAGAAATTTTATATGCCTGATGAAACTAGGGTAATCCATAAAAAAATAGGTCATTAAACTTTGGAGTATAATAATTAAGCAGCTATCTCCCCATGTGTCTTACTTGCAAATTAGGAAAACATAAAACCAGCATCCTGTTCCTACACCTAGAAAAGTCATTGCTTTCCAGCTTTGTGTGCTTCAGCCAAGGATTTCTGCCTTTTTTCTTTGTTCTTCTTCCCCTTTTTTTACCCTCCAGTTGTTAACGAAAGCAGCAGCATTTCAAGAAGAACAATTAGGTTGGTTTGTGACACTCGACTCCTTGGGGATAGTTTCAGAGTGCTGCTGTAAGTAAGCCTGTAGGACACGGTTTCAAACCAACTACACTCCCACTAAGGGTTTTTCTTTTTGCTGTGCCATGTAATGTGCACAGGGGTGTATGTATTCAGGATGAGGAAAGAAAATTAATAAGGGGAAGAAAAACAACAAACAAATCAAATGGTGTTTAATGGAACTCTTGCCTACATGCTCTCCCCTTAAAAATGAGAATTTGTAAGTGCCAGTCCTTATCCTAAGGTATGCCTTAGACCAGACTGAGGCAGGAAACTCTAGGTCAGACGTAAGGTGACTGAAAAAAATTAATTTGATTTATTCATATCTCTTAATGTGAAATGCGTATTTGAAGAGACTGAAAATCTTAGAAAGACTTTTTTTGCAACAGCCAATTACTCTCAGCTTTTTAATTCCAGCAATGCATTTGGAACATTTCCATTGTTCTAAGGGTTAAAAACTTCACCATGACAATGACGAGCCTTATTACTCAGTCAAAGTAAATGGATCACCATATAACCTTTCAGAAATGTTCTTCCTTAAGCTATTAAAACATTCCATGCCCTTAGATGACAACAATTTCTCTGCCTTTTGAAATTTCTTTTCTATCCTGCAGAGTTCATAGAGATATGCTTGGTTAAAATCAACTTATATAAAACTATGCACTGTAAATTCTGACACTTCTGTTTGAATCTCTTTTCAAACACTTGTCTTTGCTCACCATAATAGATGTCAGTTCTTCTGATGTAGTTCAAGCATGAGCTTCATATGAAGACTCAGCTATGTCTATTGCATTTCTGAAGCTACTACTCACTGAAGTTTTGTGCTGTTTGACATCAAAGATAGGCAAGAATCACCTGCTGAGTTCACATGCATGGAGCAAAACATCTTCAAATCACTTGTGCTAGACAAAAGTTTTTTATATTAAGCTTTCTCTATCATGTGGACTTAAAGACAAATGTAGCCCTTGTTAAAGTTGCAGCATCGTGTTATTAAACTATGCATCTGGGTCTCATGATTTACATACATTTTAAGATGAAAAATAATCATTTGGCTGATTTATTTTTTGGCATCAATTGCAAAGAATTCTGTTGCACAAAAAAAATTGTTTTTCATTCAATATGCAGTGATTTTGCTCAAAGGTAAAAACAATTTGAAAGCGTGGCATGCTCTAGCTTAGAAAAAACATAGTGCTCTACTTTTTCAGACTTTAATAGCTGATTTTTTAAAATCGATTTCAAAACCAGAAAGAGGCAACAGTTAAAACACATATTTTATATAGGGAACAGAAATTAAACAAATCCCTATTCTAAAAGTTCACAAATCTGGTTTTTGTATAAGTTTATTCAAATAATATGCTGAAAAATAAATATGAATGTAGAAGAAAATGTCCTTCTGAAGGATCAAGAACTGCTGTATGATAGATGTGTGTCTAACGGATGCCTAATCAGTACAATAACTGTGCCATAATTTTTAAGCACAGGGACTCCAGTGGTGTCTCTGTATATTAACCAGATTCAGGACAAATATGCATAGGAATTAGATTTTGGAGAAGTTGTATATGAAAAATATCTATAATCAATGCACATCTAAATGTCATCAAGT
This sequence comes from Syrrhaptes paradoxus, assembly GCA_013400615.1. NCBI lineage: Eukaryota > Metazoa > Chordata > Aves > Pterocliformes > Pteroclidae > Syrrhaptes > Syrrhaptes paradoxus. The sequence goes on along the minus strand of VZTO01016584.1, from coordinate 26,332 downwards.
GGCTGCACTAAGTGCAAACCGAGACACAACCGGGTGTGTGGCTGTTGTGAGATAAACGGGTGCCTTGGGTGTGTCAGCTCAGTCAGCAGATGCTGAGAGGCATTTGCCAATTTTAGCAGACTGAAGATTTTAGTATTGTAGGGCCTCCAGTGCTTTTTATTCATTTAAGTGGCCTGAAATGAATTTAAAAGAAAAAAAAAAGATGTTTTTCCCCTACTATTGTTTTTCCATTTCTTTATTATATGGATCCAAGGGAGCCAATGTGCCTAACACTTTCCAATCTCTGCAGTTGTTCCATAACTGCAAGGTTAAGACCCTAGCAGGCCAGATCATTAACTCACTCCTGACTATTTACATTTCTTGTACCCAAACTAAATGCCTATTTTAGCACTTTCAATTTTAATATGTTTCTACTTTTAGAGACATTTTATATTTACTGAGGGCTTAATGCATTACAAAAGGGGAGTGTGGTTAGGCTGTACTAGGTGCTTATATGTACATACAGACAGGTTCAGAACATGTTTTTATGTGTTTCATACATGGGTAAGGGACTTCTAAGTCCCTTTAAGGGCTCTAACACTTGTCCCTGTATCACACACTCAACTTACATCTGTCCTGAGCACGTTTGGTACTGAGATGCAAGCAGGTGAACCTCTTTTCCATCCATCCCCTCCTCGAGTCCTTTTTCCCATATATTTTTCCCACAAATCCAAGCACACAGGCTGGCAGGGAACCACGTCTGCCCCAGAAGTGACAGTGTAACACCTGAAATATTTCTGGCTTGTCCAAAATGTTAGGACACAGCAAAACCCAGTTGAGAAGTCTTTGGAATATTGTGGGATCTTATTGTGGGATCTTATTGTGGGATCAACTGTTGTGGGATCAACTATTGTGGGATCAACCACCCCAGCAAATCAGAATCTGCCAGTGAAAGCCTCCTAGACCTCATAGACCATAATATGACCTTAATATACACAAATCAGGCACCAAAGCTGGAGCTATAGGGTGCCTGATGAAGAATGATTGTGCCAAACAACCCAGAACAGGAAATCTGGGGATGAGGTGACTGAGGCAGAACCTGGGTTACAGTCTGTGCTGGTTTACTTAAAACACAATAAACCCCTTGCCTTCTAGTTGTGGCTTCTTCAGATCTGTCAACATTAATTTAATATCCTACTCTTAACAAGAATTGTATTCAACATGAGGCATTTCAGGATGTGTTTAAGTCTGTGCTGAGATTTAATTAGAAACGAGAAATACAGCAGATGGAGAGAAGTCATTGTTGCACGGTCAAGCCCTAATGCAAAAAAATTTCTCTAAGAGTTGACAGTTAAGAACTGCTCGATTAGTAAACCGCAGCGAAAGAAAAGCAATCTACAAATAAAATTAAAAAGCAGGATAACAGCTGCTCCAAAACCTCTACAAAAATCTCTTACGGAAACAAGGAAAGGACTAACACCCAACACCGCGGTAAGATAACTAGATCGCAGTACTGGTGTTAGAGTTTGGCATCTGTGGAGTTGCTACAGAAGTGACCTTTGTATTTGGCTTTCCTGTCAGAGGAACTCAAATGAGATGTTCTGTTATCAAAGAAAAAAAAAAAATTCAAAGAGTCTCTTTTACCATCAGTTTTGCATCGTACAACTCTGATTTCCCCACACTTTACACAACAGAGACGAGGTTCTGTACACAGAAACCGTGTGCTGCCTTTAATGAGCTTTACACACCCAGTTATCCCAGCATCCCAGTCCACAGTGCGCAGAAGAAGTAAGCAACACATTAAACTAAACTAGCCACAAGAGAAAGCACAAAGCACCGACGGCGAGCGGGTCAGCAATCTCTCATTTGCGAGGTATCAAAGGCTGTTGATAGATGTAATAAAATTACTCTGAACATCTGACCTTTGTCGATGGCCAGAAGGAATGCAGTTATACAATAGGGGAAGGGAAATCACTGGTGACAAAACGTAGTTTCAAATAAACTGTGCTTCTGCTGGCAATTTTTCTTTATCCGCTCCCGTGTAATGCGCAGAGGGATGTACAGTATGTGCTTAGAACAGGAAATGAAAGTGAAAAAAATGGAAGCTAAAACTGACACTAACAATACTTAAATTGCTTAATGGGGATGCTGTGTACATGCTCCCCCAAGCAACAGACCCATGTAAGTGTTTAGAGCTTCTAATTGTACCGTATGTCTTAATAAACAGCAGGTTGCAGAAACTCTAGGTCAAATGTTAGACAACAGAAGGATTTTGTCTATAATTTATTTGAAAGTTTGATTGTGTCATCACACATTAGTAGGAAATCAAACCTCAGACTTATGAAGCTAATTACTGCCAAGCATCACTAACATACACGTGTGTGTGCATATGTAGATAGAAGTGTATATATGCACGTGTGTGCATATATATAATATATATTGTGTATGTTGCATTTTTCTTCTTTATACATATGCATACACACACACACATACATCTGTATGGATGTTTTCCTGAGGATTGAAGGCACTACTGACACAGTGCTGCCAAATTTTCTCATGCCTGCGTTCTATTTCTTTAATAAGTAGCACAAGAATTTATCAGATATTTCTCTTTTGAGGAAAAAAATAGGAAATTTTCTTAGCTTATCGTATTTGGAAACAAGAACATGAACCAAAACACATGGGACACAGCTACTCGAGCAGTTGTCTACCCAGCTCTCCTCTCTGTTTTGCTGAGTTAGACAACAGTTCTGTAATCACACCAAGGACCTTTCCTGAAAAAGATCTCTGTACCAGAGAACCCATCACAAGATGAACTGTTAATATCACATGCCATCTAAAATAACCCTCACTTTCTTTTGTGCAGACCTGCAGAAAAGTGAGGTGGAGGAAGACCAAAGAAATAGCAAAGCTCCCTTGGGTTCTCAGGGTGCTGTTCCCCAGGTTTATGTGGTCCTGTGGTGCTCTGCTTGTGCCAGCTGTCTCTGGAAAAGTTGTGTCCACTTTGTCAGTGGAGTACAGTTTTGGTACCCTGCTAGGTTGTCCAGAGAAAGGTCATAGAGTCATAGAATCACAGAATGGTTTGGGTTGGAAAGGACCTTAAAGATCATCCAGTTCCAACCCCCCTGCCATGGGCAGGGACACCCTCCACTAGCCCAGGTTGCCCAAAGGTCCTTCACTCTTCAGAGATCTCTGGGTACGAGGAACCTCAGAACAGTCTCAGACCTTGTCACTGAGATACTCGAGACACACTGAGCACTTTGACCAGGAGATACAAGATGAGCCGCTACCGTTTCTGGGAATGCTGCTTCCCCATTCCAGCCGAGGATGCTGAGATGCCTCTCATCTAGCTGGGTACCTTCCTGGCTGGAGTGTGGATTTATAACACAGAGCATCTGATCGGAATATGCCAGGCTGACGACAGAAACATGTACAGAAGTGCATGGGTGATGAAAGTAACTGTGTTTAAACCTGTTTCCATACCTGCTTTCCACCCTGGAAGTAATTAAATATTTATAATATTCATAAACCTTTTGTGGAGTGGTACAGCACAGCTTGAAAAGCCTAAGGACCAAGTAGCTGCCCTGTAACAGTATCAGAGAAAAAAGAAATGGTAACAAACCCCAGATTCCACCGCTTTCAGAGATTAAAGGTGAAGCAGAAATCTTTGGAGAAAAGGTATTTTTCCAGTCCTCTTAAAGTTTGTTGATGTTTCTAACAAGCTTTCATTTGAAAAAAAAAACAAGTAATTAACCAAGGAGGATATTGATAACAAAAATATACACCTTATTTGTTCAAATATGTCTGCTAAGATTCTAAGGAATCTAAACAGTCATTTTTCTGGAAAACATACATTTTAAATATGTTTAAAAATGGAAAAATATATATGGCATAAAAATAAAATTTTGAAACAAAAAAATTAAAAGTTACTGTTAAAAGAAACTATGACCTTTCTGAGGGTTTCCTATGGAATATTTAAGTGAAGTAGACATACTTTTCATTTATGTTTGGTTTTGGATAAAGAAATGCAGGATATCCTGCACTGTTGTTAGTGGGGTTTTTTAAATCAAAAATCTTCCATGGAGAAAAAAAACAAACAAAAATTGATTATTTCTTTTGAACAGCTGCTGCTATATGAAAGGAACAACTAGAATCTCTGAATACGAAGCAGAAAGAAAGGAAGGAAAGAAATATATTTTAAACCAACATTGAAAAATATGTATGAAACTTGCAACTAAGGGTCAAAAATTCTTCTTCCTGATCTGTTGTTATGATGATGTGTAATCTTAGAACTCATGAAAAATATACTCATCCTGCTTTGGCTATTTTGACTCGGTTTTAAGAGCAACCTTCCACACTAAATTCATAATCCCAAGAGAATTAATTTCCCCTACTCCAAACAAGCTCTTTCTGTGTCTGTATTTGTTATCAAGTGTTACTAAGCAATCAGTCCCCACACGAAATCTACCCCAACTCGTCCACCACCACCGTTTCTCTTCCAGGCCATCTGAATCTATCAAGAAACCATGTGGTGCAACAGGGAAGAAGTTTGCCATAGAGATCTGTAAACTTCTACCAAAACAGTCAATATATATTTAAAGTAGTCTTTCATTAACTGCAATATTTACCGAGGAGCTAAATCTCTTAAAAGTATAACTACCTATTGTAGCTTATTCCTCTCATTTATTATGGAGGAGAACCAACAATTTCTCATTGGTCCCTACAGCCACCACACATAAAATTACAAAATGGGGATCCTGTGTGACCTGGCTACAATCAATACAAATAAATAAAATGAATAACTAAAGAAATATGAAGAACTCATAGAAAAGTTTGTGTATTTTCCTCATAAATGGATACAAATGTATACCGTTGTGCAAATTCTTTAATTCCTCGTTCCTCAGAGCTTGAACTCTGTTTCTGTCTTTGTCTGTGTATCCTGTTGACAAGCAGGAAAGGGAAGTGAGTGCACTGTTTCTGGGATAAAAAAGAAGCTTTACATGTAACTATGAAGTTACTGGAGAAACCACCATGCAAAACACGACCTGTGCTGGAGCAGTAAAGTTATCTCACTGTCGTAAACCAGCATCCTGCCAAGTGCCAGTGGACACCCTTCGCATCCCGGTATTGGAGTTCGTTTGCAGCAACAGCAACGCAAGATCATTTGGAAAAACAATTCTGCTTATGATACACTTTCCACAGGGAAGATAACACCTTGTGTAGTGATTGAAAACAGAATCCATCATATGACTAAATCTGATGTTTTTGTTCCTTTACATATCGACCAGAGTGCTGCAGTCACACATTGGGGCAGATGTATCTATAGACCCAAGCTGAACAACCACAAAATTTCAAATCCTATGGCATGCATTACATCAAAAAAAAGGATTAGACCTAAAGACAAGAAACACGTTCAAAGATGACAGAAAACAATTTTCTTCCTCATCTTTATCACTCCTTTGCAGAGTCAGTGCCCTGATTGCCTTAATATTTGCTATTGACATTGAGAGAGAAAAGTCATCCTGCCGAGGAGCTTCTGATTGCTCTGAGGAGTGTCAAAGCTACAACTAGACCAGGGGCCTCTTCCCCAGCATTCACTGCTTTGAACAGTGGGATTGAACGCAATCCAGGATGCTGGATCTCTTCTTGTAGCATGTTTCACCCACACTCAACCTGAAAATCTCTTTTTTTCTCCATAATACGAGGAATGTTCACAACATGTTGGCTGCTGCACGTAAAATCCAGACATTTCAGTTACTCTATAACAAACACGCGGGAAATTAAGACAGCTGCATGGAAAGCATAACTTGTTCTATCAACTGAAAAGAAGGTTACAGACAGCTGGGGACATCTCCTTCTTGTTTGCAGAAAGGCTTCTCAGGACAGAGTGTCTGGTACGGAGAAACAGCACATCACACAGCAAGATGTTCGCCACAGACCTCAGGGTGATGAAATATGAAATACATATGCTCTCCAAGGAATCCACATATGAAACACAGACAGAAAACAACAGCATCGCTTGTCTTAATAACACACCTCCTATCTGCAAGACTGGCAAAGCAAAGAGAAACATTTCTGTAAAAGAAGTGTTAGGTCCACATGTGCCATCTGTCAACATCTGCTGGTGAATCCCGAAGAGGTCAAGTGCGCTGCAATTTGAACATTTTTGTGTTTCAGCACACTGAAGCACTTTCAAAAGTAAGTTAGAACCCCTCTTTGTCTTGAGAAGATCTGTCCAAATGGATCCATTCCCACTGTTTCTAAACAAATGAGCAAAACAAGAGAGAAAATCGATCTTGACAGCAGCCATGCCCTAATGGTCTGATAGACTGCTTAGACCATCACCACTAAGACCTTCTTACAATGAAAATACATACAAATGGTGTAATCACAGTCAGGCAGACATGGCAACACACAGACACTGTCGTTACTGCAGCTCTGAAATCCCTCAGCCATCAAAGGGGACACGGTAACACAGGAGTTCCTAAAACATTATCCCCCCTGTGAGACAGCGTCAGGCTGTCAGTTCACACAAATAGTTCAGAATTTGTCCTCTAAGCACTGTTGTCTGGAGGAGAAATACACTAATTTCTACTGGTTTTTTTTAGAAACAGGACAGAAAGGAATTAGGTGACATGTCCAAAGCCACTTGAGCAATCTGATACAAGATGAGCCGCTACCCTCAAAAGCTTTTAACCTCGGGCTCCATAGGAGAATAAACACCTTTCCTGTTCAATATGAATATCTCCATTGTACTTGGGGAAGTGATTACAAGGAACGAACAATTATGCAAGCACCAGGAATCAGAAACATTCATAGAAGTAAATGGGAAAACTTTTCTGTCCGGAAGACGTTGTTGCTGTTCCAGATAATGATCCCGCAGCTGATCCCACCACTGCTGAGTGGGGTGTAATGTCAGTTCTGGATGAGGAGCTACCGTAGCAAAAATTCTGATCATGAATCCCGTGGTGCCACATCAGCATTTAACAGTGCTGCCGTTCGTGCCTAGGAGACAACTGACTGAGACGCCAAGCAGAGAATCTGTGAAATCGTTGGCAACTCTATTTAATATGTTTTAAGAAAAAGTGCTAATTATTATGAATTACTGATCAACTACAGAAAGACATGGGGAAGACTAATACCATCCATTTACAAATATATATTCTTTACTTTGAAGCTAGATTTTCAATTCTGTTTAACAGCATCTGGTTTGGGCAGGTTTAACCTGCCACTTTTTTTGCTATAAGATTAAAACCATGAGCAAAAATTTGAGGTTCAGGGGTGTTGAGAAAACAGTTACTGTTTCCTTATCATTTGAATTGAAAAATAATCGCAGCACCACTTTATCAAAACAGAGACTCATTTACAGGTGAATAAGACCATCACTCCTCTTCCTATGAGATCAAAGAGGTGCCATGCAGCCCCCAGCTCCCCTTATAGCCACCTCTGCAATAATAATAGAGATTTTCCTTCTTTTTGGAGCTTCTGGTATTGCCAGTTGAATATCTTTTTTTTCTTTCCTTGAGTCAGTCTTCCATCTCTAAGGTTCAGTCTCATTCTTGAGCTATTTTTGTCCTGTTTCTATATTTTATTATTATTATTTAGTTCCATAGTGCTGGTGCAAGAGGACACTACCCACTCCATGTGCCTGACCTTGTACAAATGCACAGCAAAGGTAGCCTGCTACTGTGGTTAGTCAGAGATAATTCATGAGTAATAATGTGTGAACAGCTCAACTTACAGACACTTTTGGCTGCCTATGATATTTGTTCATTTTGATTTTTTGTTCATGTTAAAAACATTTAACTTCAATGATTATTTCAACATGTTCGACAAAAACAACACCTTAAATTCTGAGCTGATAAACACCCCTAGGAGCTCCAAAAGAGTTTGCAACAAAATTAAAGTAGACCCCAAATCAATTTTTTTATCTCTCTAGACCAAAATAAAAAAATAATGCAGTGGAGCCGTCTAAAATACAAGGCATCATACCAGTTTTATACACCAAAAGAAGGCACAAGTCTAATTTTTTTGACAAATCCTTTGCAGTTCACCTTTAAACTAAAGGTCACCAGGTGAGAATCTGTGTGTTTGAAAGCACTTGAACTGCTTCGGGAGTTCATCTCATCTGTATTATTCATACATATTTGCCGATTATAAATCACAATGGGCTGAAATATTTCCAGTCTTTCACATCAGCAGGCATCCAGAGAGCACTGTCTTTTATTTACTGACCATGTTAAAAATGGCACGCTTTTTTCTTATTTTATAATAATGTGCTGTCTGACCAGTTCAGAGAGATCTCTAATAATGTTTCAGTCCAGCCATGGGTCTCATTAGGTTGGTAGGAACTGTCATGCAACTGTGAATGTGCAATAAGTGTAGAGGTACAGTAAATGGCAGAAAAATATGAAAAGCATTCTACTTTCAGATGCTGCACAAAGCTATTTATTTCTACTACGCTGAATGAACTAAAAATTGAGGAGAGAAAATGAGGACTTTACTTCATGGCCTTCGAAATTTAAACAAAGGAAGGATTTAAGGATACGTCTTACAGCAGAAAATGAGGAATGCTATACAGTGCGAGATGTGCACTTAGCTTTTCTTGTATTCCATCCATTTTTTAAGCACAGGATCACATTGATTTCAATGGAAATTCTGTTTAAAAATCAATGCTATAGCATGACCCAGGTAACAGTTTAGAGACTATACATATTATTCATAAATGGTGCAATTCTGGCCCAGATCCATCACCCTTACTGTGGACGTCTTCCTCTGACTGTGGTCTCATTAAATGTTCTTCAGCAATGATACAAGTACCTCTGGATTTCAACTTTATAAAAACCGGAAACTTTTGTCCTTTCGTTCAATTTTATGTACTGCCTTACTCAAAGTGTGCTATAAACAGTGCTGGGGTTTCAAAATACATAGTTACATGACATGACCAAACAGAAGAGATCTGAGGATTTTGATGCACAGCAAAAATAATTTATTATATGATGTATCTTCTTGATCTTGGGTCTGGCCATCCTATTTAGAAAGGCAAAAATGTTGTCTACGAAGCAAAAGAAGAGGTAAGGCATCCATTTGTCTGTGCCACATCGTTCCTGATTCTGGCATGACATTTCACAGAATCACAGAATGGTTGGGGTTGGAAAGGACCTAAAAGATCAGAGAAAGGGAATTGGTGAAGTGCCTTTGGCTTCATTGACATACCTGTCAGTAACCCACCACTGCTGACAGTCTCTTCCGTTGCAGCTCTGGTTCACCACATCTGCACAAAATTCATCCCTATGGTGAGTACTGCAGTGAAATCAACGCTCGCTCAAGAATTAACGATTTTAAAAGCCTGCACTCAGTGGCAGTACTGTCTACAAATATGTTTTGTAAACTGTCATTATCCAAGAATTAAACAAAAAATAAATTGTTCAGATCAAAAGAATAGGCAAGAATATTTTTTTGCAAGAAGAGGGTAAAGAGCACAATCTCGTTTCAATCAGTACAAAATATTCCACTCAAAACCCAGTAGTTTGGGCACGTCCACCAAAGTCAAAGCAAGGAAAGGGATAAATTCACAACTGTTCCAGAGAGCAGCTACTTGAACTAACAGCCCAGCTGGTGGGAAATTCACCCAAGCTGTGCAAGACCTCTTTTCCAACCAAGAGATATGATCCCAAGATCTCACCTGCCAGGGGAGTGTACTGACCAGCATGTCCCAGCAAAGCTCTGGAGGAAGCTGAGGGGCTGGGGCCAAGCCAGCCCCCAGGTGCCGGTTGCTTTGCATTCACTGCGGCAGCAGCTGGAGCCCAGCGATCCCACCTCTGCAACTTATCTCATCAGCAAGGCTACAAACCCTTCTTTCCTTGCTTTGCTCCATGAATATTTAGGAACCCCAAGCGAACTGGACCAGCTTTCCCCAGAGAGGTGTCGGTCCCAGCATCTCCTGGAATCAGACAGAGGGTGGGTTTGGACCAGGGTCTTGTGCCGCTCAGGGGAGCAGCCTGCTCCACGCTATCAGGTGTTGGAGTGTGGAGCTCCTGAAATCCCTCCTGTGGGAGCAGTGGCACTTGCCACAGCATATTGAAATATTAATTGAGCAAGAGAGTGTGAATGACTCTTTAAGCCTAACTAGCAGTTAAGTTGTTCTCCGGGGACGTGGGAGCTGCGATTTCAGATACCCTTAGGCAGGGCAAGGAACTGAACCCAAGGCTCCCACAACTGCATCTATCTTTTCGCCCACTTACGAATCCAGCCTGAGCCCAGCCATCACCCCTGAGACAGATACCTAAATAACCCCAAACTGCAGTGAATTTATTGCTCACCAAGAAATCTTTGCCCTATTTACAACCCACCCCACTCCAGCTTTCCTGAAGAGCCGCAGGGGGTGATGTGTGGGTCCCCCCTGCTCCTGTGTCTGTGTACATCTCTTCTGAAATGCCAGCACCGCTCTTCCAGGTTCAGAAGTGCACTTTCCCTTTACTTATGGGAAGCAATCAGTGAACCGGGGCAGGTCGTGATGGTTTATCCTGAGAAGGGGAATTTTACATTGCCACACCGATAACGCCGTATGTCCAGCATATGACATTGCAAGGGTGTGTCTGAAGGTAAAGGAGAAAGTTTGACAGATCTGGGAAACGAGCTGGGGAATGTTCCAAAGCCTCTTAATATCCTTTGAAAGGAAAGCCAATACGGGAATGTCCTTACAGTAGAAACTATGTGGGCAGAAATTGTAAGCCCATTCATGTTGCTAATTGTTCCACATCTGAAGGAAGTTGTTGCACATCTGTTATTCCACCACGAGAGTGGAATTTTTTATGAATTTGCCTGCACCTATCGTGCTGAGGGAAGGTTTCACTGAGCAGAAAAGGATTTTCTTGCCAAACTGTGCATCCTTTTGGAAACTAGCTGGGGCCAACACAGATGTGGTGAACAGCACAAATCCCTCTGTTGGAGCAGAGAGAAGCATCATATTTCTACTGCTGGCAAGAAGCCGCAAGCTCATTTAAGTTATTTTCTGAGAAGCAAGAGAGGACACTAACTCCAAATGCCTCGGTGTGTTTGCTATTCTAATGCAATTAAGTGAACAGGAAAACGAGAGATGTCACACACAACAGCATTGACTGCGAGAGCTTTACTGTAAAGTGTGGGAAAAAATATACAAGAAGAATGGGGGGGTTAAGGGAATTGGCAATGAGAACTATGGTCTGGGGTATTCGTCCAACTGAAGGTGTCCGGGAGCAGATATTTTAATAGCTTACAATAAATGAGATATTATCAAAGAATGCCATACCTTACAGTCCTTAACAGCACATTTCTGGTTCTCTTACTGCCCCAGGGTTAGAGAAAGGGAAATGCTGTGCACTGAAACCATCTTCTGAGGGTAAGATCGAAGCACTACAGGCTGGCAGGCTGAGGCAACCTGACCTGTCTGCCTCCTCTCTGCCTGTCCTTTACACCAGTGGACCAAGCTGCTTTCTAGGGCTTTCAGCCTCCCCATCTACCATTGCTGATTGTCATACATATAACATGAGATCTCATTGCTAAGTGTTTTGGCTCCTTAGACCTCATAATGTGGATTAAGGTGTGTCTTTCAGTTATAAGTAGAAATGTGCTGTAAGAATTATTATTTATGCCTTGATATCAACATTAAACAATTTGGACCCACTCAAAGAAAAAAAATGGGGTATGTATGTGTGTGTGTATGAGTCTTTTGATTTCTCTTTAATTTATGCTGTTCTGTGAAACATATCTTTCAGCTTTATGCCCACTATTTTTTAAGTCCTTTTTAAGGCATAAACGTTATCAACTTTTTGATCAGTTACTTGAAACTTGTCACAGCAAAATATTTTAATACTGTTTAGATTTTTTTCCCTCTTTTAAGTTAAACTACTAAGTGAAAAAAAACCCTAAAACTTGTGTATTCAGTCCCCTGAAGTTTGGTTTTGTGTTGAATATTTTGTCGTCAGATAAAATAAAAATTGTAAACAGCCAGTACCATTTCTATTGGTATTTTTGTCTTCTTTTGTTTCACTCCTTCATGGTGAGGTGATACTGCTCTACAGTACTCACCCTCCCAAATTATGTATCAGGAGATCTTCAGAAAATTACAAATATAGCAAATAGCAATTATCAAAAACCTATAGCATTCATCACTATCCCAGAGTCAACAGCAGAGGTTGGAATATGCAAAAAACTATTAACATGTCACCCCAGTGTCGCATTCTGAAGCAAGTTTAGAAAAAAACAAAGTTTACAACACATACTACACACAGAAAGTTGCGTTGGAGACAAAAAATCAGGTTCACATCCCACCTCTACACTACAATACACCTTCTGCTCCCCTCCAAATCTGTTGCTATGCCCAAGGCACACGCTGAAGAGGGCTGCCTGCTTTGCAAGAGCAGAAGCACATATTGGAAGGTCATCCCTTGGCTAACAGAAGGGGTTAATAACTGAAAATCAGTATGGTTCAAAGAGCTCTGTCTGTAATAAACGAGCTACGTCCTTCTCTTGTGAAAGATTTGGTAAGATAGCCATCGTGCAAATACCAGTGGTGCTTTTTTGTTCGTGCAACAGTCTCCGTTACTAGCAGAGTTTGCAGAAGGGAAGGGATTCTACTGATCGTGGTATTTGTGCTGCTATCAATAACTTCATACACAAGCCAAAAATCAGAACCCTGGAAATGGCATGTGTGGAGAGGCAGGGAGGAGAAAGAGGAAAAGTAGTGGGAGCAACAGGGGCTGTTTAACAGACAAAAAACACAGTTCCAAGGAAAAATCTGCAGAAGTCTACATATACACACAGGCATTGCCTGTGCGGGTCTTCAAAAGATTCGGAGCTTTAAAAGATATATATTTGGGTAATGCTATCTTCTTATGGTATCTGAACAGTAATTGCACGTGAGATGCATAGAGAATACACACCAGCAACAAGAGAGTTTATATTTAACCCAGTTTTCAAGATACACAACATTTTGTCAATCATTTTATAGGTTTTAGCTTAGGGATAAATTTGAAGCTGGCTTTTCCCCGGTGAAATCTGCAACAATAGAGAAGTATATACTGAAGGGAAAGAGAAACTGGGATATTGAGCAAGCCTAACAGAAATCTAACATTTCATTTTGTACTTAATAATTACTTTTTACAGCTCCCTTTGTCTGGGAAAGCTTTTATATCCCGGAGTTTTACTGCTCAGCTATGATGCTGCAAATCTCTTTATTTTTTTTTCCTTGCTTCAGATTCTAAAATATACATATGGTCTGTTTTCTGACATGAGACAGTAGTTTCAATTTCAAATTGCAACAGCTTATCTGCCAGTGCTTTACGTAAGATTTAACGGCTAAAAACTATTTTAAGCCAACCTGCAAAACTCAGTATTGTTACAGTCAGAAGGAAACAGCCAATTTGCCCATATATAAACAGAAACTTCATGTTTTGTTGTATAACTATGGCAACATCCACAAATGACTCACCCAGGACTTTTGTTATGTTATTTTATGACTCAGACTTATTAACGTTCACCCTATTACCTCTCCAGTACAGTATCTCCACTTTCTGGAACTATCCTAAACTATTTTCTTAGGTCTGAATATCCCTGTCCAGCTGCCCATTAAAAATTACCAACACAAGAAAAATTCTTCCTGGGTCGGTGTGAGCACTACCTGTGAACTCCGAGCCACAGCTCTATGCTGGGTCATGGTCTATTACATGATGACAAGACCTGTTTTATATTCAAAGTAGCAAAAGGACTACAGTATGTGACAAGGAGATAAGTGCACCCTCCGAGTTTGTTTCCAAGTGGATCAGTTCTCCAGCGTGTATTAAACCCTTCCAGATCTATCCCCAGCCGCTGGCTCTTTGCCAGGCTTGGATTCTGTTCTGCTGTGCAGTGTGCTGAGTATTCCCAGGTGCTGGTGTATTTTTATGCCTTAGTCCTTATTTACAGTTTTTCTAAGGGTTGCTTTGAAGTCTGAACAATCGTGTTGCAGCACACTACAAAGTTCTTTCCGCATCCAGCGATCTTTTCATGTTGCCTTGAGTTAAGCCGTCTCTAAACGAGAAAATAGGAGGACGAGCACTAATAAATTGCAGAAGAGCCTATTTCTTGCATAAAATTAATAATTTCAGTGTACCAGAAGCTATGTGAGCAGTCACAGAGCAAGATTAAGAACTTAAAATTGTGATTCGCTCCATCCTCCTAAAACCCTCTGACAACAGCTACTAACGCAGTATCACTTCCAGCGTTACAGCTCCCCTTTCTACCAGCCCAGCTATTAGAACACTTGACATGCTTGGCTGCTGCAGTGTAATAAAGAGGGGTAAAATGACGCATTAAAGGTCTCTGGTGCAAATCCTATTCAAAATGGTTCAGTTTGGAATAAGGAGTGCAAAAAAGGCAATACCAGGAGTTTCAGGGTCATAAAGCAGCACAGGCACTCAGCTCTTCAAGTTTCTGTTAACTTCCTAAAAGCCAAAGCAACAACAGCAAGAGCGATAACGGTGCCTTCAACTTGCTTTTGGAGAGCAGCCGCCTAGAGAACAGCGAGGGAATGTGAGCAGAGACGGGGCCACGTTACGCTGCCGTTTCAGCCAGCATCACTCGTGTGACTCTCGGCAGCTGTCTGATGCGAGTAGCTGCTCAGGGTCTGCTAAAACAACACGGTGTGGTAGTGTGCTTCACACTGTGAGGCAAACAGCACTCTGTGGAACAACAAGAAAAATCAGAATAAAGCTCTGGAAAATCAGTCCAGTGTTCTGGGGGTTTAGAGCGTTTAATCCTCAAAATTAAATTCTAATTGCTTACAGTTATTCTTACAGATTCTTTTCATAATAATTTTAAAAACTGTATTTCTCAGTGTAGTTTATATCTCTTGCTCAATGCTTTCCTTTTTTTAAAAAAATATATTTTTTTTTAAATGCCTATACTTGTGGCTCCAAAACAGTTTAGTTACTTTCAGAAAATACAGCTTGCTCTTTACAAACTGTCGGACTTTGGTGACAAGATATTAAATGTTTGCATATCTCATTGCGACCCTATTATTCTCAACTGAGTTTGTGTAGGTATCGGAAATTTGAGAAGGCAGCTCTAGTTTATTGCTGAAGGACAGAGAGACAGAAGAGCCCAAACCCAGGCACAGCGTGGCTTCTAGTTATGACCGTAGTTGAGCTGCTTGGCAGTCTTTGCCTTAGGTTTGCTGGTTTGGATATAGAGGACCTGAATAAGGACAAATTGCCGGTACAATGTGATGTACATTATTATATCTTTGGTGAGAAATGTACTAGTGAGTGCAGTGAGGAAGGGAATATGGGTGAGACTCAAAGCCTGTTCAAAGCCCATTCAAGTTTCTGAAATGCTTCAACTAATTTTTAGTTTTCAGAGGAGACATTACACAAGTTTATTTAAATTTCTAACACATAGGGATATTGTACAAACCAAAACCCACTTTCGTCATCCTCAAAAAGTCGAAGGCATGGAGACTAAACCGGAGGAGAAATAGCAGAGGAGAATATGCTCTATTTTACCATCACCAAAATGCATGTGCAGCAGATAAACATCCTCCCTTTCACGCTGGATCAAGAGCCAAGGGACACACCGTGCACTTGAAGCCATCAACCACTTAAAGCTGCTATTGTCAAAGCAATTTTTTACAGCAGACTGATTTGTATGCAGCCCATTTTTAATAGCACAGGAAGAGTTTGGGACCATGTGTTAGAGTACACAAGTGATTTCCAAAAGACATTTGAAATGTAAAAATTCTGGAGGCTGCCTCTTTCCTTTCTCCCCTTCCCTGCAACATGCATACACATGCACGCACGCACCATCAACTTCCACTGACATTTCTTCATTACTATGAAGAAGCTCAGGCTCTCTTGAGGGATTTTGCAAAGCACTGCTCCTCTTTTTAAGTAAGGCTACACACTTACGTCTCTACAAATGATTTCCATAAGTTTATATTCCATCAAAACACATGATTTCAGATCTTAAGGTGTAGAAGCAGTGTTAACAAGGTCCTTCTACGAAGATTTTAAGCTCTTTTGAATGCAATTTAATTCTTTTTTGGTGGCTTCCACTTGTCAAATTTGCACAGGGCACTGGGACATTCTTTGGCATCAGAAGGTGCTCCTGGAGGATAACATGTCCTGAAAACCACACTGCTAAACTGAAATCTTTGCTTGTCTGGTCTAGGAAAAGGCCATACCCTGGTGCAATGCTATTAAATCATGATATCTGCAGGAGATGCTAGCTTTCTTTAACAAGAGTAAGGCTAAAATAAAATAAAATAATAAAAATAAAATAAAATAAAATAAAATAAAATAATACTGAACCATTTTCCTATGACAGCAGAGTCTATCAACTATATTAGGGTTTGACTTGGTCACCACAGAACTCAGGGCAGACACAGAGGTTTGTCTTTTAAAAACTAGAGCACTAAGACAGAACCACCCTTCCTTTTTAGCTGAGCACTGGCTAAGGCTTAATTGGGACACTGGAATTTTAGTGGGAAGAACAACAATCTCTTTCTACTGTAACGCTGCTAGAGCTGTGCGATCCATCTGTAAGCATGCTCCTGGAAACAGGAACCCAAGAAACCAGACACTTTGCAATTCCATTTCACAGAATTTTCAACATACAGTGACAAAGGTGACAAAAAGATGTTTGTTTCCTTTGTACAACAGACAAAGAAGCTGCAGTGGCATTTACTGTTTAGGTTTCAAGATAGGCACATGTGGAGTTCACAATGCATCCACGCCAGTGATGAGATAAAACAGAGACTGAGAATTGTAGAGTGGACTGTGCAAAATCTCAAAATTACTGTAACACGAAGAGTGTGGTACCTCAGTATTTCTAGGACAAATTACTATTCCCACAACGGCATAAATTAATGAAACACAAGTATTTTGCTGTTCTTACCTTTTCAGTGTATAGTCACCCTTTAAAAAATCTAATTTGTAGGAAAAATAATCTAAGTTGTTTTTAAGTCATACAATTGTAGGAAAGAAAAAAATATGAATTAGTTAGTTGTTCCTTTATGTGATGCTGTAAGACAGCAAAACCTAGTGGGATAAATAGAAGAATGGAAATGGGGACTTAGGAACTTCTTGCTCTTACACTGTTTGAACCTCAGTGAACCATTAAACTCCCTTTCAACGACTTTTTCAGGAGCACTCTGAAGCCCCGGACACCCAGTCTGTGGTGTAAGGCACACCACGGTGGGCAGCGAGTCCTGCTCTGGCATGGGTCCACAAACCAGAGTCACAGACTGAACATCAGGCAGCACAGCCCCANTAATCTAAGTTGTTTTTAAGTCATACAATTGTAGGAAAGAAAAAAATATGAATTAGTTAGTTGTTCCTTTATGTGATGCTGTAAGACAGCAAAACCTAGTGGGATAAATAGAAGAATGGAAATGGGGACTTAGGAACTTCTTGCTCTTACACTGTTTGAACCTCAGTGAACCATTAAACTCCCTTTCAACGACTTTTTCAGGAGCACTCTGAAGCCCCGGACACCCAGTCTGTGGTGTAAGGCACACCACGGTGGGCAGCGAGTCCTGCTCTGGCATGGGTCCACAAACCAGAGTCACAGACTGAACATCATCAGGCAGCACAGCCCCGCGTGCTGTGAGGCTTCACGTCCATTCTTTATCATGGACCATATCTGCTGTGCAAGACGTGGGTATCCCACTGTTTCACATTAGTTCTCCCTTCCGTGAGCTTGATGGGTTTGCAGAAAGAGAGGAGTTCCTTCAGCAGTACCATCCGTATGTTACTCCAACATTCACTCAACACGACTTATTTTTTGATTTTTTTCCCCCACCTCCATCATTTAATGAAGAGAAACACGAACCACACTCTTA
The DNA here is from genome assembly GCA_013400615.1 of Syrrhaptes paradoxus. Taxonomy (NCBI): domain Eukaryota; kingdom Metazoa; phylum Chordata; class Aves; order Pterocliformes; family Pteroclidae; genus Syrrhaptes; species Syrrhaptes paradoxus. Next base: position 8,496 of record VZTO01016584.1, on the reverse strand, counting down.
TGAAAGAAAAAGAAGCATTTCTACCCAAAAAACTTCAGTATTCTCTGAATGCTCTGCTGTGGTTCATTAGGAAAATTGTCATGGGGTAACTGCTCACCTAATGACAACTGCAGCCAAACAACCATCTCCCTAAGCCTCCATTCACAATATGCCCTAAACTGGTCTATTTACACACAAACCACAGTAACATCTAGCCGCTGCCATGAGCCAGAAGAAATATACTTTAAAAAAATCACTCTAAAAGTGATTTTTTTTAATTCCCAGATGTAATATGTTTACGCATCATTCCCAAATGACTCAGAAAGACCTATTCCTAGAAAGTGGCCTGGATGACTGAAATAGGTCTTAACTGCAATGGAAAACTAGAAAGACAGCTAATGGTACTGACACAGAAAGCAGGGTGCTGGGCTCATTGCTGCAATTCCCCTGGTTAGGCACGCGGGTCAGCTCTGTTAGATCAGCTCAGAGAAGCGCCAGGCCAACAGATGTAATTAAAACAATAACTCTCCAGCATTCAGATGCTGCAAACCGAGGCGTTAGCACAGTCTTCTGAAGCTGTAGTAAGAGGACCTTGTAAGGTGAAGTGGATTGCAGGAGCAAGAAGAGAGATTTAAGTGTCCTTCAGTAAACAAACAGCTGTAATTCTTAAATGTGCCTGCACTCCAAGCAATTTCTGTCGTGTTTGAGGAAAAAATCCTCTGCAGCCCTTGTCTCTCTGTCTTACTCATTGTCTCATCTCAAAAATATTTCTCTCTTCCCTCTGAATGTTGCTCTTCCTATCCCTATCTTCATATAAATAAATGNCAAAAATATTTCTCTCTTCCCTCTCCCTATGCCTATCTTTATATAAATACACTGCACTATTTCCTTTATAAGGTTTTAGGGATGTAAACTCATCGTGTAATCAAAGGACAGTCATTCCAAAAATTCTCATACACATCAAAAAGAAAAGGTTGTCTTGAAGTGATGCATTTAACAAAAAGCTTAACACAAAATTCAAACTGCATTGTTTTCCCCCCAGCTCCATGTCAAGCTGGTGACTTCTCTACATTAAATTCAATTTTGGAACATTTGTGACAACTATGTATTATTAAACCTTGCATTAACATATATATTCCACCTTTCAGATCAAGCTGTATTCCAGCATTAACTGGAATTCTGAATTGCAGGGTACCTTTCTCCTGTAACATAAACTTCCTGAGCTTTCCCTCCTTTACGTTTGCAGCTACTCTGTTAAATATGTTTGAGCATATTCCACTTTTTGTCTGGGGATAAACGACATTAGTTTAAGCGAGACAATATTTCAGAATGAACATCACTTCTTGTTAATAAAGTAATATTTAATCTTTCTTTAAACGTTACAGCCCACTTTTTGCTTAACATTGTTTCAGCACAACATCTTCTGGTGCTCTAAGGGTAGAGTTTAGGCACGAAGCACTCCATATGGGGGGCATGAGAAGAGCATAAGCTCCGTGATCCAGCTGGGTGCTCTGGGCACATTTCAGGATGAGATGCAGATGCTGATGGGTTCCTTTCCCTCCCTCCTGGTGCTGATTTCCATCATGGGAATCCGGGGCTGTGGACAGGGAGGGTGTGGTGTCCCCCAGCCCCTCAGCCCAGGCACTGGCTGCGGTGGGACCTCTTGGGCTGCCATGGAGCTGAGAGCCTGGAGAGCTCCCTCTCCCACTTCGTATTCCAGACTAATCTGTAAAAACAGCAAAAACAAGCTGAGGTGCCCTGGCTGCCACAACGCATCTGTTTGATAGGTTCTCTCAATGACAGGAGGAACTCAAAAAGTCCTGCTACCACTATTTAAAAATGTACTTTGCAGTATTCAGCAAAGCTATCTTGAACAGACGAAATCTCTTTGCAAACTGAGTTAAGCAAATTCTAACGCTCAAGAGCTCAGTCCATCAGCTCTTAGGCATGTGCTCCAGTGCCGTCCTGGACCCAGCCCTTTTATTCCTCATCTAGGACGCAATTTGAAAATATATGCCACCACGCGGTGTTATATAATTCAGCTCTATTTGAGAAGGATAAGCCAAGAGAAGGTCATTGCTGTTAAAAAGCGAGTAAAAAGGAATAGAACAGCCTTTGTATTATCCTGTCCTGTCCATTTTTATATTTTAGACTGAAATATACTTGTTCCTACAATATGTTCCAGCATATTCCCTTGGTGTCCTTTGATATGACTGGTACAATCCAATGCAGCAGTTCATATGGAATACATATGAAAAGCACTTGATTTGTACTTATTTTTTTATTTTAAAAAATCAGGGAAAAAAGAATAATATGCTGATTGCAGAACCTGGTAGAAACATATGGGGCAGTCATGTTGTACTTGCAGTAATGTCAGAAAAGCAAGTGAATGTGAACTGTGCAATGTAAAAATTAACTCATTCTCTCCCAGAAATCAGTGAAATAATCTACTTGGACTCTGATCTGTGGAAACCACGTTTGCTTACTCATTTGTTGTATCTTAATGTTTAGAGAAGTTTCCAGAAACCTCTCTGTCCTTCTGCTCAAGGTTACACGTTTTACGAATCAACAAAACACCCCTCAGTAAGGGATGTGAGTACAAGTTGCTCCATCTGCTTGCACAGAACCCCAAGACTAATTTAAAGATAATTCATCAACCTTCTGATCCTGGCTTACGAGCAGCATCATTACGCTAAAGCGTAGGAACGCAAAGGAACTTTTTTGCAATTAGCTCTCAGGGGTACCACTCAGAGTAGCAAACCAGTCCCTGCAGGTCAGAAATGAGCACCAGGAGCCTAAGTCGGGGCAGTTTAACTGGCAGCTTGTAGGAACCACATTTTAAAGGCATGAAGTCATAAGCTGTAGGAGCCAGCAGAGGGTGCTTCCTTTTTAGGGTTGGAGTAGGAGTGAGTCTCAGGCACGACACTGAAAACCACCTTTGCACAATTTCCATTTGCTGAATTACCTGCCCCTGCTTCAGATACACCACATTTCTCTGTGAAAAGTGGGGGTTTCAGACAAAAGGGATTTGTAGAGTCATAAATCATACACCTATTTTAAAATGCATTGCCTTTCCCAAATCTCTTCTTGTTGGTCATGACATAAAGATTACGTAGTTTGCATTTAACTTTTTTTAAATGAAACAATTTCACTCACTTAATTCCGGGTAGCCTTCACCTAGGCAATGTTTTCACTCCCACTCTGTGGAGCAGTACGAAGTGTCACTGACGTTCTTTAGGCTGCTGTTTGCCTTTGAAAGCTTTTTTCAGATTTCCTCAGGAATTCTCTATAATGAATGTTGCGTTTTACTGACTCCACTGAAAGACTAGGGATGCTTAGACCAGCTGGCTGAGTGAACCCACCAGCAAAACATCCCCACAGCCATTAGGCTTCCCAAAGATCCTATTGTCTAGTCCATGGTGAGCTGCACAGGTAAATACAGTGGCCTTCAATTTCCTGGCATGTGCCACTACTACCCCAGAATTCCTTCCCTAGGGAAAATAAATTCCTTTAATTAAAGAAAAAAAAAAAAAAAAAACAAAAAAAAACCACAAAACCCAAAAACCAGTCTAAGTTGAAATTTGCAAAAGCAGATTTTATTTAGCAGCCCACGAGGAAATTTACCTCGCAGTGCTGGCTCTGTCAGCCCTACTCCCAGCCCCGAGAGCAGTACGCTGATGTGAGTCGCAGCCCCCAGAAGAGCAAACCATGAATGCTAGAAAGGATCAGAGTTCCCAGCCACCAAGCTAGCTTCAAGGTTTTTCTTTGCCCGTTATTTTTAGGTTTGATAGCACGCTTAAATTAAATAGTTGGAAGATTACATTTTGCTAAACCCATTGCGAGCAGACAGATTGTGCAGTCAAGCCGCTCTTTCACCCCAGAACATTTATCTCGCAAAGGTGGCACGGCTCCTTGGACAGGAGCCATTCCTGGCAGCAGATCCCAGCACTCCGTAGGAAACCCGTGTCTTTGAGTCCTCAACTAGCCCATACTGGAATTAAAACACAACACTAACAGTCAGAATCTGTTGTTCTTGGTGGGTAAGTGTTTTATAACTGCACGGGGATATAAGAGCAGAGCAGAGTTTAAATCCTTTTTTAGAAAGCGCTGTGATTAACTGCATGACTTCACTTATTGTTAAGGTAACAGATGGAAGTGCCACAGTGAAATATTTCCTTTTTATTTACAAACAATAGAAAGTCTTTCTGCTGATAGGAATTAAAACATTACAGAAGCATTGGTTCCACAAGCTTAAATTCTTTCATGCTACCACATGCATTTTTCATGGAAAGTCAACATCTTTAACATTTTTGCACTGTCTGAATTTATCATCCATAACTTTTTTGTGATTCCTGTTCAAATGAGTTTGCTTCTTTAGAAAGAATTATGTACCTACAGCATAATGAGCTAATTAACTAAAGAACAAAAGGTGCCTCCTGTTATATGTGACACGTAACTAGCTCCCAGACGTAGGTAACACATCCTTTATTTTTCAAGGCAATCCGTATTGCCGATTTTGATGTCAGCCGCCCTGTATCATTTTGTACAGTACCACAAAAGGACTGATAAAACATTCAAATGAAAATTGGCTTTAAAAAAAACCCATGCGCCACATCTTACCACCAGTATTATGAATTTTGAGAGGTTGTAAAAGATGTGCACTTTGATCAATTGCAGGGTTTCTAAGAAAAAAAATCACTTTTATGCTCTTTGACTGGCAACAGCACTGAGCAATGGACAAAACTGACAGAAGTAGACAGAAGCTGCATAAACAAAATAAGGCAGGGAATTTATTAAATATTAATTCTATTAATTCACAGCAAAAATCTTTGTTTATTATGGTATATTAAAAATATATTTTCTTTATGCTAAACCATTTCTCCACAGACACAGCACAACTTGTCAATGCCTGTAAAGGTCTCTTAGCTTGCTAGAAACGCCTCGAGCACAAAGAGCTGTAAAATATTTTTAACACTGTAGACTTAGATCTCACCACATTTAACAAAATATATTAAAATAATGATTTATAACATGGTTACAAGTGAATGGTAAAGAATACATTCACTTTCAAGCAGTAATGATTGTCATCGTACCATTGGAAGACCTCAAAAGAATGAAAACCCCTGTGCAACGAAACACATCCGTGGCACATCCTCTGGGCGAGGGAGAGGCTTTGGGGCTGCTCTGTGCTGTGGGTCAGCTCAGCCCAAAGAACTGCAAAAAAAAAAAAAAAAAAGCTGCGCTGCAAAATCAAAGTATGACTGTGACTGCGTATTTCTTTCTCTTCCAGGTGTACCTATCAGTAAAATAAGCAAGCTCTCTACATTAGGGAGACTTATCTATAGACGTGTATTTCTGTTAAACCTTATTTCTATAGCTGCATCGTCAAACATCTAAACAGAACCGACTTATTTAACGCCCCATGGGACAGACTTTCTGCTATACTTAATAAAAGCTCACGACTCGATGGTACCTCCTGCCTACGTTGTGACAGCACAAAGGTTGCTCACCTCTTACATGTAATTTCACAGCAGTTTTTCAAGGTGTCCTGCAAAAACAATATGAGCAGCATGCACAAAGGCGTTTGGTTATCATCTGTACAATGGTCATACACCATCAGAGTTACGAAAGCTGCACCTGCTGCTGTAAAAATTGGATATCCACCATTTTCATTTCTGTTTGGACACTAAAATGGCAACTAATCCACACCATTAGAGCTAAGGAAGAGTTTCCCGTTGCCGTTAATAATCACTTGCCTTCTCTGCAGACACTCAGTCACTTGGGGCAATACGAGTGCACACACAGCACCAGAAATTCCTTCCCACCAGCATCTAAGTGTCACAAAAGTTCTTATCCAAAGGTCAGCTGCCACTCTGTGTGTACATACACACACAGGGGTCCTTGGTGGGAATAAATTCTGAGTTAGTTGGCTACAAGAGCATAGAGATACTACTACTACTTGAGGTAAAGAAGAAGCCTTTTCAATTTGTTCTTTTGTCCTTCCTAGAGAAATGGGATGCCAATGCATCCTGAGCTACTATATGACCCAACAATGAATGGCCAGGCTGGATGAGGCTTTGGGCAACCTGGGCTAGTGGAGGGTGTCCTTGCTCATGGCAGGGGGGGTGGAACTTGATGATCTTTAAGGTCCCTTCCAACCCAAACCATTCTGTGATTCTATGATTCTATGAAATAATGATACATAAAAGATGGGGATAAATTTTCATTACAGTATCTAAAAATCATCACAGTGACTCTAGATAGACTGCTCTGCTGCCTTCAGGCCCTTTACAAAGTCAGAAAGCAATCTTTTGGGAGCACTTGGAGAGAGCAATGTCTGCTCTTGGCGAAGGAAAGGAAAGACATTCCATAAAGCTGTAGAAAACTAATAGTCTGTTGATATGTTGGCTCTTTTGCCTTCATCACACCCTCGATGATTTCTGTGTGACACCGCTTACAACAAAACTAAGACATCTACTCCCTCGAATAGTACCAAAACCAGCTACACTTGGTAAGCTTGCCATTCCTGTCCTGAAGAGCATGTTTTCAGTGGAAACGTTTCCTGCTCCACAATCAGTGAAAAAATACAAAATAAAAAAAAAATCAGTAATCTCTTACTTCTTAACAGAGTAATAAATAACCCAATCAATAATTTTCCACCTGTACTACTAAGCATATTAGAAAAGAAGGTTGATGCTTCTCTCACTTGGGTAGATTAGGAAGAGCTACACCATAGCCATTGAACAGAAATATTCTATGAGAAGAGAATCAGAACCATAAACTTTAATGATCTTGCTTAAAAATCTGTCATTATTTGCATTGCCACACTCTTCTATTTATGGCATATGAAAGTGTATATTTTTACAAGCAAAATTATCTGAAAAATTAGCACAAAGGTTCATTCCTGAGGAAGATAAATAGCTGATAGGTTGGTAAATCTGTTAGAGATTTTAGTATACAGATTTTTTTGTTCAATTAAGGTATGAGGCAAAATTCCTTGAAGTGCAATATAACTTAGTAAGAAAAAAATATTACCCATAACGATGTTAAAAAGCATCTAATTACATATTGTCAGCAGCATCCCACACTTCATCAATTGATCCCAGATTACTAATTTTAATAATCAGCAATGATTCGAACCCATTTAATGAACTGCTTGGTAGCAGATCTAACAGAAGTTTAATCCATGTTGCAGCTACTTGAAGAATAAACCCAACAGTACTATAATTTGATATGACAGTCAGGACTGCAAGTGTAAGATCATTAACACTTCACAGGTTATACCCTGAAGTAAATCTTACAAGAAGTTCACATAAATAAGAGGCAGATTTACACAATTATGTAGTTACGAGTATCGCTGCATTTCTAACCATAAGTGAATTCTTCGCAACTTGCTGTTCATTTGGCTTTGATATGCATAAAAACAGCAATCCAACAGAAAACAAGTCAACTCCTTTTTCCTCTTTTCTTATTTGGTTTCAGGACATTTATATATCAGGTAGAGCTGTATGAACCCAGACGGTTTCATCTAATTTTTGCTTGTGAAAGAATTCAGGAAAGTTTCGTTTGTTACACTTAGGTTTGCATTTTTGCCTATTTTTTTGACTGGAATGTTGCAAAAGACATAAGGAGTTAAAGAAAAGTTAAATTTGGCCAACACAACACTCTTCTCTGGGAAAAAAAAAAAGTGCTGAGAATAATGATAAAAAAATTCA
>VZTO01016583.1:9636-40530 GCA_013400615.1 Syrrhaptes paradoxus | reverse complement strand
CTTCTGGATTTTGAAAGCAGTGTATGCTTTTTGGTCAGATTTTTTTTTTTCTTCATTATATCAAAGCAGTAGTTTGAATGTGGGTTATTGATATTAATAATTACAATGGACTATACAGGAATAATTTATATAACTTATTTATTAAAAATTACAGACACGGTGGCTGTAGGGAACAAGTTCATTTTATGTTTTGCTATCTGTTAATTTTCATGTATAGGAAGTTTGGCGTATTTAATGAGAACTGGGAACAAAACCAAACAGGTCGCTTGTTATGTGTCATAAATGTAAAATGTTTGCAGTCTGATAGAGATATGTAGATAAAAATACTGTACTAATCATAAACAGATGGTTTTAAGCCAAGAATTTTGTTTCCTGAGATCTCTCAGTTGATGAGGAGAGGGAAAAGGAGTGCAATCAGCATTATTCTGATAAATACTTTGTTTCTTTTCTGACTGTCCAAGAAGCAGTGATTGGGTAGCAAGTTGAAAAGTACATAGAACCTGCTGTTTCTGTAGGCAGACTGAACTTGAGTACCAGTGGAATGGATCACATCAACAAGCTGCCATTTCTCTTGGCTTTTCAGATTTAGTCCATAAGTTGGATGTAGCCCTTATTTGTAGAGTGAACCATACATAACTGTTCATGGATACATTTTGGGTATTCTGGAGTATATTGTAGGAATACATAAGTAAAAAATTGCATTTTTTTACTTATCTGTCACAATGAGTTCCACATCTACACTGCGCTATGTGTGAAAAATTATCACTAAGTTCTGTATTGCCATTTCTTTACTGCATACTTAGTCTGGATAGATGATGACTTCTCCAGACTTTGGTATTTACTTTATCCTGGCGAAGGTGTCTTAGCAAATGAGTAACATCTGGGAGCAGCATTATAAACTGATTTGAAGTAAGAGAGAGAGAGACTTGCAAAAATTAAAATGTTAAACAGTTGCATTCTCTTAGCCTGGCCTTTTATGTATTTCTTCTAGCATAGGAAGCATGTTTAGGAGATCTTCCCTGTTCATTAAACAGAGGTGACTGTCCAAAACTGTAGGTCTTAAACCTTGAAAATTGTTTTTACCAGTGTAACCAGCACACAAAACTACTGCCAACACCAGGATACCATCCAGCATCTCTCCTGAGCACAGTTCCTCCTGCAGACTGTAGAAGTGCTGGGCATTCTGTGTCAGTTGCTGTTAAAAGATTCGCACCTGAAGGTCTCTGCCCCTTTCCTAAATAATCGCTCTCCTAGCAAGCTACTGACCTGTTTCAGGACTTGGAGAATCTAGTCCTTCATTCTTGGCTTTAAAAACATTGTGCATTTCTAAAGCAGGATAAAGTCAGGTGAGAATTATGGTGGTGGTCCCATCGCCCAGGCATTTGAGGGGGCTGACAAAAAGTTGTGAGCTTTTTTTTGAGTGAAAACTTAGTTTCAGAACAAAAACTAGCAGTCTGTAGATTAATTCTTACATAAGAGAAAAGTAGTCCTCTGTCTAGTCCAGATCCATTTTTTAATTGATCACTTTTTAAAGAGGCTGGCATGTGCTAGTGGTTTGTGCTGTATTGGGGTCAGGGCACCATTTTGCTAAGTGTTGTGTAAACGTACACCTACAAGAGTGATCTCTGAACACATACAAAGGTTCAGTAAGAGGAGTGACAACACAGAGGAGCTGTATTTGTTACCTGTGTATTGCATGCATACTATTTGATTTTACTTATTTTTATGCCAAAAGGCTTGAACTCCGCTCTACCCTAGAGCCCTGTTCCTGGTAACAGGGATACACTCCTGTAGTGAGCTGTCAGCACTTCCACGGTGAGTGTGCAGCTCTGCAGATGTCACTATATTCCATCCAATCCTAATTTCAGTTTTTTACTATTTAATGCTGTGAAATGGGCCTTGTGGGATTTAATCGGCTATCTCACTTAGAGAGCTCTGCCAATTAATTTCTCATGGATGGGACCTTTAGCTGTGGTAGTGGGTTACTGGTGGTTATTCTCCCAGCATTTAGGTACAAGTAAGGAAAAAATGATAAAAAAGTTTTTCAGAAATTGTCCTTTTGTGCTGAGATGGCTCTGAACAGTAGAAACATGTACCTTCATCAATGCTTTGCAAGCTCTTGCCAGTTCCTCTCAGCTATGCTTTGTTTGTCTCAAGGAATTGTTTTTTAAGACTATCATAATTCCGAACAAATTGTAATTTTTTTTTCATTTAGTACCTGCATGCTTTCCCATTATGTGGTTTTGGGGTTTTTTTTGTCGTGTGGGATGGTTTTTTTTGTCTTAACACTGAAATTTGGTTTTTGTTCTTGGCTTTAAAAACAACAAAGTTTGTTCTAAAATCAAGCTCTGCTTCCTGAGCACCTTCGCTCCAGACAGGGCAGGGATGGATGTGTGCTATGAATGTTAAGAGACCCAGCAGGGAGAGGTTGGGTGAATGAATATCACCCAGCTACCAGGTCTGCTGCCTGAGCTCTCTGCACTGATCAAAAGAGAATTTCTCTAATCCAAGGCTTGGGAGAGTTTAGCCTTTCAAAGTGGTTGTGTGTAGCATATAAATTTGGGAACAGAATTGGCCTTATGTCTCTGATGGAAAGACATCCAATCGGTCAGTAAATCCCCCTTCAATTCATAGACAATCACGACCAGCTGTAGCACAATTAAAGCTGATAGCTCACCAGCGGCTAGGCATGCATTTTGCAAACACAGATCACCTTCCTTTAGAAAGGGGCCAGGCAGCCCTCTTGCTGGCTAGCAGCGCTGCTTGAGTGGTTGCTCTTATTTAAGTTAATTAGCCAAGGAGAGATGCAGTGGTTACTACCAACCTGGCAGATGGGGTCAGAAATCTTACTGTGCCTTTTGTCTGTCCCTCTTCTCAGGTCTGACTGTATTTACAACAAGGATTTTGAACCCAGTTCTGTCTTACTCATGTGGAAGCACAAAGGACTGCTGCCTAAGGCCTATTACATATGACTTATCTTTTATTTCAGCTGGTTTTCAAATCCTGTCTCTTCACAAAGCATCTAATTGTAAAGCAGTTGAAACCCCAGAAATTTGCAAATACAAAAGTAATTTCTAGTACATGACCTCAAAAGCCTACCATTTGTACAGGAAGGGAAGCTCAAGGTGTTCTTGCAGCAATAAGAAATTCAGATGAAAATATCCGGAAGACTTTAAGTGCATAGCAGCTCTCCCTGCAAAGGCAGGCAGAACACTTAACCAGTGCTGGCCAAAGCTGAAGGCAGTCCTGTCACTTGATGTTGGCTCAGTCAAAGTTTTATTGCTCCTGCACTGCTAGGATTGGGTGGTGACAGGACCTCAACAATTAGTTGCTCAAAATGCAGATCTTTACATTTTAGCTCCTGAGGTTTTTCTAGTGTAATCCATGTGCTCCTCTTTGACTTTCATCCCCCCAAAATTCAATTATAAACAATTTATACCAAATTAATTTCAGCTAATACTCTACATGAAACAACAAAACATTCTTAGTATTGAAGTGCTGCTGGAAAAGTTACTTGAAGCAGTATTAAAGTAAACTTTCTAGGTAACAAGTGTATAAAGAAACATTGAAGATGGTGCTGAAATACAGTACCGGTGACTGTGTACTTTTAATCAAAGGTTGTGTAAGAGGTTCTCAGTGCTGGGACTCCAGCTTACAGCTCCTCTAACAATCCTGCTCCCTTTCCTTCCTCAGCACAATGCTTTTCACACAGCACTCCCACCTACAGGATCTCCCTTATCCTGGCTCCAGTGCTCACTGGGACCCTTCTCTGATCTGATTTCTTTCCTGACACTAAAATGTCAGAGAATGGCAGGTTTTTTCCCCTTCATTTATTTTAGAGATGAACTGGCTTACAGAAAAGTCCAGTGCACTCCAGAGCTGGTGCAGAGTTGTGTCAGAACAGGGGCAAGGGAAATGGCAGCAGTAGCCTGCTCTCCCTCTTCTGATGGCAGTGAACGATTACCATACCCAGTGCTGCTCTTGAATTTTGTGGTGGTAGACACAAAAAACTTTGGTAACAAGTGGAGACAGGTGTAAAACCTGTAATGCAGCTTACTGCCCTTATACGATGTAAACTGTTACTCATAATGCAAAAATAAGTGTTCACAGGGCTGGTTCCTCCTTTAAACCTAAAGGAATACTATAAAACTTTTTAAACTTACTTTCAACTGAAAACAGGAGGATTAACTCAGAGCACAGCTTCATAGGAATGTAACGAGTTAACAGAAGGATACTCCAGTATAGCATTTGTAAAACTATAAAATTGGGCCTTCCAGTTTAGAAACATTGAACTGTTTCTGTCATTGTACAACATGCTGTACTCGAAGAATACTCCAGGAATAGGTCTGTAAAGAAAAAAAAAAAAGCGTAAGTGTGCCTAACTGAAGAAGCCTTTCTAGCATTAAGTATAGCCAGGAGGAATCTGGCTAATGAATTAAATTGATTAAAAATTTAGAAAGAAGTTTTTTCCTGTGAGGGTGGTGAGGCAGTGGCCCAGGTTGCCCAGAGCAGCTGTGGATGCCCCATCCCTGGAGGGGTTCAAGGCCAGGCTGGATGAGGCTTTGAGCAACCTGGTGGGCTAGTGGGAGGTGTCCCTGTCCATACCAGAGGGGTTGGAACTCGATGATTTCTAAGGTCCTTTCCAACCCAAACCATTCTATGATTCTATGAAAATCGATGTAAGTTGCCTATGCTTTAGAAAGGTGACCATTCCAGTGCCAAAGGTTCTAGATGAGAAAGGGGCATTAAGAATTTGCTAAACTACCTCCCTTTTTTACTGTACAAAAGTGGTGGGGTTTTTTTGTTTGTTTTTTTTTTTTTTTTAACTGTTTTGACAAAGCTAATCATCTCCTTGAAAAGATGATCAAGGCCACAAGTGAGAGGAAGAAACCTGGACAGATTACAAATAAGGCACCGGTAGAATCAAGTGTGGTGGCAAAACATTCCTTGGTCGGTTTTGTCAACAATGACATAAGGCTCATGGATTTCATGGACTTCTGAATTATAGGTCTCCAGCTTTACTTCACTGGATTCAGAAGAGTCATGTTCAGGCTGCAAAAGGTTCCTTCTGCCCTGTGCGCTGGTCCTTCTTATGCGTGAAGACCGAACATCAATACTTTGTGGTGGAATGTAGGTGAGGTTAGGGGGCTCTCTAATATATCTGAAGCACTCAGAGGCTGTCTGTGCATTAGAAGTACCCATTAATAGTCTCTTGCTATCAGAACCAGTAGCGGGACCCTCCATGTTCCCAGTAGTACAGCATAGATCTGAAGATGGCTCACTGTGTGCAGCTGCTCTGTTATGCATCTGAGCATTAGTCAGATATGCATGTTTTATTTTGGAATTATTAAATTCTCTTACATTCCTGTCACTTGCATATGATACTGACTCAGGCTGGCCAGTTTCCTCTACGGGATACGCAAGGTCTTCCTGAGTGTCCCTGATTTGTAGTTTTGTGAAGGTTAAAGACAGCTCACAAACTTCCTCTTCCCTGGGGACACTGATGTTTTGGACACATGCAATGTCCTTGTACGGCAGAGACTTAAGCTCATAGGGTTCCTCTGTGGGGTCTGGGTCTATGCAATTTATGGCATCGTTAATTTCTGCTTCAATTGATTCTTGGGGGACTTCTTGAGCTTTGTACTCTAAAGCATTTTTGCTGTCACAAGAGCTGTCAGGAAATATTGCAAAGGCTGGCGGACCGCTTGCTCCTGGTGAGAGTGGCACAGGCCTGATCTCATTTGCAGTTGACTCCGCAGTGACTGCCAAAACACATTCTTCACTTAGACTGGCTCTTGGCTTTTTTTCAAAAGCTTTTGGAGAAAGATTCTCACTGAAAATAGGTGTTTGCCTTATGACAATGTCACTATATTTGATCAAGAAGTCCTCACTGTCTGAGCATTTGCCCGGAAAATGTACAGTGTTAATGACTTGCCTTTGGTCTTCCTGAAGCCTGTTAGTGGATTGGGCAACTGTTAACTGAGGCATGTCATCTTTGATCTTCAGATTCCCAGCAGCTTCAAACAATATATCACTATTAGTTGAAGACTTTTGTTGAGTAACAAGACACAAAGATGTCTCACTGTTTCCTTTATTTTCTAGATTTTCAGCATCTTCTCTCTGGGCTGTCTGATCCTCTTTGTCCTTATCTCCATGATGCTGGTGCATTTGTGTTCTCTTCTGTAGGGTCTTCTCCAAATTGCCATGTTTTTCCTCATTTGTCATTCTGAGGATGGTTTCACACTCAATTCTTGCCAGGAATATTTCAAATGCAGTCTGCTTTGTTTCCTCATTGTTTCTCTTTTTGACAAGTGAAAACTCTGTTGCTGTTGTTGCAATGTAACCTATTTTCTCCAGTACTGTTTTTACAATGTCATCTGGGAGCACAGATTGAATATAGTAGACGAAATTACCGGTGAATGTCTGAAACAGAATGTAACATTGAAAAACAGATGAACACTGGGGGAAGTGGAGGTGGGAGGAAGCCTGAAAGACTTCCTAAAAATCAAAAGTACTTAAAAATTATTTAAATATTTTTAAAAACTATGTTCCTAAAAGTCTGAATTTTGAATCAAAGTGAGTGAGGCTTTTCTAATGGTATTATTTTGTCGGCCTCTTGAGCATTATAGTTTTGCTATAGTACATTAATTTCAGTGAAGTTATGCCAGTTTAAGCCTGCTGAGATACTGGCTAAGGGCACCAATATTCCAAAAGGAAGAGGGTAACAAAATCATTTTAGTCAAACTAGAGAAACTCAGCAATAAGTCTTACGTGCTCTACCGAAGAATTGAAGTTTTTTAAACAGATTCATAGAATAAATCACTGAGGTCTAATATTTTCCTAAAGAAACAGAAATTATGCACTCACTGTTAATTGTATTTCTTAACTGGTGACGAGACTGTAGCATTTTCATTTTTCCATGGTTCAGACTCCTGCTGTAACTCTACTACCCCAAATTAAGCTGCAATTACTTTGAAAGCACCTTTTTGAAGGGAGACGATTCTATATTGCTGAAACATGCTCTCTTTGCACAAGCTGTCTGCAAAACATGACTTGAACAAAATGTTGCTGCTGCTTCTGCTTTTAACAACTTTAAAATAGGGTCAACATTTCTTCAGTTTTGGAGCTACCCCAGGCATGAGGCCTAGTCTGTAAACTGGAAGTGGTTTCTGGTTTTGTCTGAAATGCTATGATAGGAGAGACTATGCTGAACTAAGCATGACCAACTCCAGGCAAGTCAGAACAGAATGGAGGTAGGAAGGCCGAGTCAAGACTTCCAGAATCAGGGTACCTTATTTTCAGGCTGCCCAGCTTGAGACTGACTTACCCACTTCCTAAGGCTGGGACCTCAGCATTGGTCTCACAAACACAAGCTTCGTGGAGAACAAAACTCTGCCCCAAAAAGGCCATTAACCTGAAAGGCCACAGTATAACACAGGACAGAGCTGTAGTCTATTCTCAGGTAAAGTTGTCAGCAGTGCCATTCACTCTCCAGCTTCTGTTCCTTCTAGATCCGAAGTAAAGAGCAGGCACAGCGCGGGGGTAAGTCGGGGGTGACATCAGAGCAGGTGAGAGGCAGGAAATAAGTGAAGTAGCATTCTGCATACAACCAGTAATGTTTATCAAACTTGTATGTACACAAGATACTGGTTGTTCTCCAACTTCTGCCTTGCATTAAAAGTATTTCAGGCCTTCAGCAGACTGTCTTGCACTTTGGATTACCCACAGTAGTCTTCAAAATTTGTTTTTAATGAAGCCTGAGATTCTTGTATTATATGAAAAGCTGAGCCTACTAACTGCAAACCTGAATATCTTACGCTTTGTCCTCTTTTAGGGAGATGAGAATAGGAATCTACAGCTGTCTGAGAATCCACAGATGAGACCTAAGGGCACAAAGAAGGAAACAAATGGCTTTTCCTCACCTGTTGCTGCAGGAAGGGAAACAGGTTTGCATTTTGGATGTTCAGGGATTTTGTTTAAATACAAGTAGATTTTGCATATGTTGAAGATTGCTGTCTCTTCTGGGCAATTATATGCAGTGTGCCAGGGAAGGGAGGTAACCTTGGCCACCTTGCTGCAAAAAGCAGCAGAATTTCCTCTTTCAAAGGAGGTTCTCCTACCCACTTCACCAGCTGAAGTCACCAGAGTCAGGACAGGTAATGAAATCACTGGACCCCCTGGCTTTTGACATCAAACTATTAGCAAAAGTAATAACTAATGTTAAAAAGCATTTCCTCCTTTTAGGCAGATGAGGGTTAAAACTCAGAGTAATGCGAGTCTAAGCCTTTCACTGCCCTCTTTACTTCCGTACCATCTCACAATGACCGCAGGTCTCCGTTCCCAGCCCCCTGCACTGCTCGGCACCCCGGGAAGGCCCTGACGGCCCAGCCTCGGCGAGGACAAGGCCTGCAAAGCCTCGCACCGCTCAGGGCACCCCTGACCTGTTCAAAGCGGGCCCCTAAAAGCTGCTCCCAGCTCCCCGGGGTGCCGCACCTCCTGCACCCCAGGCTCGGGGCAGAGGCCTCGAACCCCCGGCCGGCCAGGCCCCCCCGAGCGCAGCGGCGCTCCCCTACCTTCAGCGACCGGATCTCCTTCCGCCACGGGCAGAGCAGCAGGTTGACGCAGAGCAGCTCCAGCACCTCCAGCGCCTTGAGCAGGTCCCGCAGGACGCTGCCGCCCCGCTCGCCCCGGGCCCGCCGGCACCGCTCCGCCACGCTGCGCACGTCCAGCGCGCCGTGCCGCCGCGGGCCCAGTAGCCGCCGCGCCCTCGCCTTCAGGGAGGCCTCGTCGCACACCGCCAGCTCCCCTTCCGCCCCTCGGGCCGTGTAGTAGGCCAGGTAGTCCCGCAACACCTCCTCCTCAGCCCCCCCCGGCTCCTTCATGGCGGCGCCTAACCGGCCGGGCTACCCCCGCCCAGTCGCGGTGCCGCTCGGCTCGCCATTGGCCAGTCCGCCGGCGCACCTGGCGGTCAGTGGTGTCTTCCCCTGTCAGTCAGGGCAGGGGGCCGGCGCCCTGGCGAACTGAAAGTGAAAGGCGGGAGGAGAGGGGTGAGGGCGGTGCCGCGCGGGGCGGTTCTCGCACGAGGTGGACGCGTGGCGGTGCTGCGCGAGGCGTCGTGCAAGCGCGGCGGCGCTGAGGTAAAGTGTGTCCGCGGCTCCGGCAGCGCTGTTACCGGCCTCCCGAGCCCTCTCCTGCCTCATTCCTCCGCCGCGTCCCGGGCTGCTCCTCCCGGGAGGTGTCCGCTGTGGGTGTGGGTTTGGGAAAGCGAGGTCCTGTGCTCGAGGGCTGGTGTGAGGGTGAGAGCGGCTCGGATGGTAATGGTGCTGTGAGGTGGAACAGGACCATCTGTATCACCGCGTGTTCTTTGTGCCTGTTTTGTTATTGTTTTTATTGTATGTTGCCTCTGAATCCCTGTCTCTGTTATCCTGTTTGGGTAACAATCCGGGGAAAGAGACTAGTGTCTTCTGCTGTGGTGACTGCAGAGTTCCCTGGGAGGGGTTCGAGGGGGAGGCCAGGCCCAGCAGCTGGAGAACAAACTTGATCCAGGTGATTCTGTTAATCTGGAATTTTAGAGTCACTTCTAATGCTCACTGCAATGCTGTGCACCTCTGTGATTTCACACCTTAGTGCCGGTGTTGGCCTCTGGTGACATTATTGTTTGCTGCAGGCCAGCTGGGCTGGTGTCCTCTGCAGCGTCTCCACTGACTTGAGTTGCTGCAGGTGTGAATTTGACTTGGTGGGTTTTTAATGGCTCATGTTATTATAGGTTGTCTTCATTACATGATAGATTTTAAAATTAACGTCTGTCTCACTGTTGACCACTGGGAAGGTATGGTTTCTCCTCATCAAGGGAAATCTCAGGCTTGCTTGACTGCAGTCCTATTTCTTTTTTGCAGAAAGTGGCTGTGCTGTGTTCAAACAAACTGGTTTTCTCTCTAACTTTCCAGGCAAGAGGGCTT
Source organism: Syrrhaptes paradoxus (assembly GCA_013400615.1). Classification (NCBI taxonomy): domain Eukaryota; kingdom Metazoa; phylum Chordata; class Aves; order Pterocliformes; family Pteroclidae; genus Syrrhaptes; species Syrrhaptes paradoxus. The sequence goes on along the minus strand of VZTO01016583.1, from coordinate 30,571 downwards.
TCCAAAAACATATGCTTTTGATCGTCATTCCAAGTGAAATGTCATTAGGAAATAGTTTTGTAGAATCTGTGTATGGATAATTGCTATATAAAAATTGCTGATGTAGCCAAGAGGGAAGGGGGGACAAATCCCCATACTACCACCACATGTTAAAATGAGGCCATGTGGCCATCTGCTGCAACGTCTGAGATTTGTCCCCTGCCATATGTGCACGCATACGCAGACAAGGTTGGCTGTGCTCCTTGTAGGGTGCCTGCAGGCAGCTCAGCTCTCTTTGCCATATGCAAAACTTTATTGACCCCAAAGACGGGGCTGGATTTCATGTTTCTGCAGACCTCCTCCCTTAGGGGCAGGGAGCGATTTAACCTTTGCAGCTCTCGTTAACATATAGAATAGCTGTATTTTGTTAAAGCCTGATGTGTTTTAGTAGAATGATACAGGGAATACTGCTTTGTTGCTGGTTCTTTTGAGCGTTTCACTTTTCAGTAAAGCAAATTTGCATAATATAGTAAATACTGAGTTGTCTCTTTTCTCTAGCTATCACTGTGTTCTTATTCCCTGAATTAGTTTTCTAGTGCAGTCTCCAAGGATGGGATTTATGTTCTGTGTTGTGACGGTCCTAACACTTTAAAAACCCACTTTCTAAAAGGGAAATGTAATCACTTCCCTGGCATGTGTGGTACCAATCGCATCACTGCCAAGAGAGCAGAGTATATGCCTGTGACCCAGGTGCCTGAAAGTCCAATTGCAGTTCTGTCATGTCTCCCACCTTGCTCCAGATTTTGAAATGTTTTGCAAAGAAGTTTTTGCTCTTTTCTGGGTGTATTAATTTTGTGTATTACTGATTTTAAACTCTTGTAAATATAAAAAAAAATCCTGCTAGGAGTAAAGCTGTGACAAAATTATCTTAATTTTTACAAGGGTCTTTCACTGCTTCATTGTAATGTTTATTTAAACTATAAAAAGAGGTCTCTCCATTGTTAATGTATTAGGTTCATTTGGAGTGTAACAGAAGACAGAATCTATCAAAAAAGACTATTCTTTTTTTTTTAAGACTACAGCAAGGCAAAAGGCAAAAGCCTGGTCAGTAGTCCTAGGAGAGAAGAGGAATTCAGTAGAAAGGAATGGCTACTTCCATCTGTAAGTGCAAACTGTTGCTATTTCCCTGGAGTTCAAAAGAAACAATGCCAATATCTGGTTAATTGCATCCGGCTATATACCTGACTTCCCCCCCTCCTTTCTTGTTGCAGTTGGGCTGATTTAGTAAGAGGAGGCTTATTAAAACAATATTGATAGGAGATGTAGGAGAACAAATAAGAGAATGAAGTCATTGGACCCAAAACATGAATGGACCACTTCTAGGTTCCTTAAAGCTTTAACTTTATTTGTGCTGCTGCTGGATGTGGAAGCTATTTTGCTTGTTACTTTTTCTTGTTTTAGTGGAAGTGAGAATATATATGCATATGGACCTGTCTGAAATCGGAGCTGTGAATTTATTGTATGCTTATGAGTTCAGTAGCTAGTATTCAAGCATACATTACTGTGAGCTGAGGAAAAGGGAAATGAATATGAACTTTGCTAGTTGAGAAGTTTCAAGGCACGAGATGCTGTTGGGGATTCAGAAAACATGGATTTTGTTTCTGATCCATCTACAATTCCCACTTTGCATGTAGCACATCACTTCAGTGGAGTTAGAGCTGGAGGTGCTTGAATATAATCGTGGTGATGAGTATTTTCACTGACAGCTTTTTGCTATGACAACAGTATGATGTTAGAAATCATGTAGTTCTCAGTGGTCACTGATGTGGTCTGGGCTAAGAGAATCCTCTTTTCCCAGGTAGTATTGGCAGAACACGTAGGGTTTGGCAAGCTGCTAATATTAAGTGACAAAAGTACAACTGCCAATTCCCAGGCTGTGAAGCAATGTCAGACACTGTCAGACAGCGTATATAAAGAGAGGGTATGGAAAGCTCCACTAGAAGGGGAGGGCTGAAACTTGGCCTTTTCTGATCCCAGTAAAGTGGAATTTTTCTTTTGCTATAATGTATAAAATACTAATTCTCCATTTCCCCTCAATTCTAATATGTCATTTCTATATGGCAATGGAGAACAGCTTCTATTCTCTGTCATGCAAAACCAAGAGAAATAATAACCAGGCCTTTTAACTTTCTTGTTCCTTTTCTCTAGGCAGTCAGGTTTGTCAGTCTGCTTGACTCGTAGAGCCTCAGCCTGGACCCAGTTTCCTAACAGAGAAGTAGTGAGTAGAAAGCTAGTTTGAATGTTCTAAGAATAACAGTGTGGTTTGTATTCCCAAACTGCTGTTATTGCTTTTTCTTTTTCCTTGTACTATGACATTATTGGCTCATAGTTAGCCTGTATTTGCCTCAGTCGAATTCTCAGGCATTCTCCTGCAGTCTTAACAGGTCACTCTGTGTTGTGCATTTGTGAAACTGAGCTTACATTTCTCAAGTGCAGGAATTGTATTTGTGTTCACTGAATTTGCATTTTGTTCTTTCCAGGCTGTTTCTCTGTCTCTTCAAATTCCAGTCTTGCTCTCCTACATACTCCTGCCTCTCCTAGTTTAATGTAGCTTGCTGATTTTAACAGGTCCTTGTTGTCTCTCAAAGCTCTGAAATCTAGCAACACTCACTATTTTCATTGGGACATAGGTAATCTCACCTGATGCATCCTTTCAAACCAACACAGAACAGTTGATAAATACTCTCTTGTATGATGATTATTATTTTAATTTACAGAAGTCTGCAGTTATAATTTTATGTGGATAGTATTTCTCTAGTTTAAGGAGGGGAATGACTTGTCAGGCTGTACCATGACCAGTTAGATCAGTTTGATGTGGTTTCCATTCAGGAAATACACTGTTATTCATCTTGCTGTGCGAAAAAATTCTGTTTGAATATTTCTGAGAAGATTGGCCTGTTATTTTTTGTTATTTTCTGGCTATTCCTCTTTTTCCTTGGCAGTATGTTGCCTTTTTCCAGTCTCCCACCTTAGTAATTTTCAGAGGTACCTATGAATGTGTCTGCGAAGGTTTCTGATGCTTCTTGAAATGCCTGAGAGTATTTCAAGGGTAACAATTTTCACTGCAGCAGTATTGCAGACTTTTCCCTTCCTGCTCTTGCTGAGCTGGGCTGATCCTGGCTGGGCACACACTGACTCATCCCCCTGCACAGGAGAGACTTAACTGTTCCAGTGGCTGCTTATTCCTGTGATCTCTGACAAATATAAAATCCAAATGTAAGAGGCTGAAACACAATGTTGTTTACTCAACAGTTGCTTAGTTGCCTGATTAGCAGGAGGCTAAAGGCTGTGGGTAGTACCAAAATGATACCGACACAATAAAAAGCACAGAAGCTATATAGAATACGTATACGTTCTTTACTAAAAGTTTTGTGTAAAGATCAGTATACTAAAAATCAAAGCAAAGGAGATGACCACAGAAAACAGCATGTCCAAACAATTTTCTTTCTGATATTTATCATGTAGTAAATGAAAGGCTGTGTTAAACCTATTTTAGGACTGGCATTAGTATTATGTGAGAGTTTAGGATAAAATCTGAGAGGAGGATATGAATTTGTTAAGAGGAGCATCAAGAGACACTGTCAACTTTGCTGAGACTTATCTGGGCACTTAAATATTCTCCAAGAAATGAAAACATGTTCTTATTGCATCATTACAAGAAATCTCAACACTGTTCCAGCAGTAAAAGCGGAAGATATTAGAACAACTTCAGAGTTATAAACTTCTCTTTCTAGTATTGTCTGTTTGCAGAGGTATATGGGTTGGGTTTATAAACCTTTTTCACCACAACTTTGTTGGTTATCACCAAGTTAAAAAGATTAACAAGAGTCAAAAATTCTAAGCCACTGTTTCAAATGATTGTGTTAAGGTATCACTGAAGGTAGCATACTCTACTTTTAATTCACAGTTTGTTTATTAAATAAATTTGTTTGTAATGAATGACCTAACCTATGCATTTAGTAGTAACTTAGGAAAATGCTCAGTATGGAAGTGTATGTTTGGGCTGGTATCCCTATTCCTATGACAAAGAAGCTGGGATTGTTTTGGCTGAGTCCCTCCTTGTGAACTCTTGTGTAGCATAACTAGATGAGTTTATAAAGGAGTATACCACAAGAGGGAGTAGACAGCTGTTTGTAAGAAATGCTGCTACATACAATCCAGATAGCAATGCTACAGATGCACAACCGTTATCAAATGAAGAGCGACTTTGATTAGTTTTCTGTAATCTTAGTAATGCATTTGTATCATGAGGTAAAATACAAATTCCCATTTTTATCAGAGGCCTATGTAACATCAGTTTATTTTGTAAACCACAGATAGAAAGTTAGTGGAAGGTCATGAAATCCTTGTCAGGTTAGAAGCCAAGCAGGTTGAAAGGATTTCACAAAGTGCACAGAAACTGTTAAACATCAGTGACAGATTAGAGGCTTGCCTGCCAGATGTGAAAAAGCTTCTGTGCTTGTCTTCAGAAGAACCTTCAGGTTTGACGTATTGCAGGTAAAAGAGAGACTCACTTTCAGGGGGAGGAAAAAAAAAAATCACATTTACCTTCTAATATTTGTTTATTAGATTTCCACCTCCCCAATAGCAGCCTGAAGTAAGCAGGGTCTGGTCCCAGTGCCTTACCCTGTTCTAGGCAGGTCTCCAAGAGCTGCAGGAAGACACAGCTATAAAAGCATGGCCTATTCTGCATAAATAAACCTCTGTGCTTTCCTTCACTTTTTATTTTCCTGCCAATAAAACTGACTGGTACATTTCTATGTTGGTTTTAATTTCTAGTGCCTAATAGATAGTGTGGAGTTTTGCTTCTCTTATTGCAGGGTATTTTGCATACCCCTAAACTGTTTACACTAGTACTTTATACAGAGGAATAGTTGTGTTAAAAAAACAAATGTGAAATATAGCCTCCATTCTGGCAATGCCTGCCAGCAGTTTTGCAATGCAAAACTGTGAAATCTTGTTGTTTTGGGTATAGTATACTGAGACTATGGAAAATCTTGCTGAACTGCAAAAGAATTCTGTTATTTTAGGAAAATACATATTTACTCTCATCTACTTAGCAAAAAATGCATACTTACCTTATCTCATCATGTGCATATGACTCAGTAATGGTATCATTTATACAGCAGTAAGAACCATATAATTACTTCCCATCTAAGTATTTATTATAATTGTGTCAGTCTTTAGAGTGTTGAATGATGATTACAGTTGAAAATTATTTAGTATTTACAGAAAATCTAAGTGCAATTTTAATAATTTGGATGAAGCTTCCTTTTAAACACAATTATTTACTATATGAATTTTTACATATCCTTCAGTGGGGGCAGTGAACTGAAGTCACTTTTGTCAGTGTAAATTTTTTTTTTTTACAGTGAAAATACCTCTTAAGAGATTTAGTAGAGATAAGCCCCTGATAACTCTGCTAACTAGTACTGGTTGAAGATGTAGTGTAGTTGTTATGTGGAGATAGAGTGCTTGTGTACCATCTAAGATTAAACCTTACATCTGCAGTTCACCTCTGCTGTTCCTGCTAGTGGGCATCTCCAACTTGTATGCATTTACCACATAAATATATGGGAAGTCCAGGTCTATGAACAAAGGCTAGATTTGTGGGTAGCAAAATTTCAGTGAAAAGGATCAAGAGCCTTCTGCACCAAATTAGGTTCTCATTACTGTGCATGCCAAGCCTAGCATCTATTATTTACATGACACTAATGCAATTACTAGATGTCAGGGTCCTTTGTAGCACTACAGGCTCCTTACTGAAGAAAGAGACCAGTTAGTGCTTGAAAATGCAGTCACGTGTGGGAATTGGCATGAAGCATCTTCTAGGATTGCAGACACTGCCCTTCCTGTGGCTACATCAAGTCCCTGTGAAGGGCAGGCAGCTCCCAGGCCTGCACGTAGCTGTACAACAGCTTCTGTAGGTAAAGCCAATTGGTGTTTGGGGATCCGTTGCTACCTCTCCATCACTTGCTGCTGGTTGAGGAAGACTTACAGCACGCTTTGCAATGGTCTGGAAAGCCTAGGACTGGCCAGGCTTTCCAAAGGAAAAATGTGACTATCAAAGTATTATTCTCTGTTTTCTTTTGCTCCGGTATGGTACTGATAGTCGTGTTTTGTTCTGTCTCCCTGTACTGAAATACATATTTAGACAAAGAATTATTTAAAAATGCTTTGTTGCTAAGACACTGAATGAAATGTACTAGTGACACCTACAAAGACAACAAAATGCTCTTCCTTTTCCTTTTCCTTCTGCTCTAAAACATGCAAAGTATCGTAAAATCAACACAGGCTTTACTAGATAACGTGTCTACCTTAAGAGTGGCTGATTGCAATGTCTTTTGAAATGCTTCAAAAAGGTCAGATGCACTCCCTGTCACTGCTGCTCTTTTATGCTGTGTGATGTCATGGAACACTTTGAAGCACAAAGAGGGAAGTTTAGGTAAACTTTCAAAATTCGCTGTAAAAAATAAAATCCCATTGCATCCCTGTTTGAAGATATAAAATAGGTAAAACTTCAGAGGTTTTATTCCTCTATTTAAATGTTTTTTGTTGATTTGAGTTCTTCATAAGAATTGAAGGAAAGAGCCCCTTTTATTCACATGATTTGGTTCAGAAGGGTCTGACAGTCAGTGGAAGAACCTTTCAGTACTTCCATTGGAACAAGTGGGATGGCATTATTCTGTTCGCACACCACTGTCTCGTACAGTGGAGCAGCCTCCAGAGTGAGAGGTGACAACGAGATGGATGAAATGGGCTGCTGCAAGTCCTGCAGCCTGAGTGCATAATTTGCAGCCTGTCCTGTAGTCCCAGATGCTGCTTCCTCTTCCAGGCTAATGTTTATAGATATTTCGTTTCTTTGATAAGGGTCTGTAAGAGAATATGGGGGGGGATCATCTGTGGGAATATATATTTGTGTTGCTCCTGGCCCCATGCATTCATCATAGCTGAAAGAAAAAAAATAATTTTTAATTAGATTCCTGTGAAAAATGCCACAGTATATTATTTTCAGCATAACAGGGGCAGGTAAAGTGAGAAGAAAAGGATCATCTGGTGTTCTTTTCCTCAGCCTGCATTCTTGCTCACCCTGCCATGTGAGACACTCGAGAGCATAATACTTTAAAGTACATCTCCAAATACCTAAAGATAATCCCAGAGGGTCGCAGTGAAGGTTCAGACCCCATCCTCCTGCAGGAAAGTAACATCTGTGGCAGCACCATTCAGCTGAGGTGCCTGCAGATAGGCGCAGCTCCTTACAGCCGGTTACGCAGGAGTGGGAGGAATAACACTGTTGGCTCACAACAAGCTGTGCAAGCTGCACCAGTCGCCTTAGGTGTAACACAGCAAGGGTTCACTCCTGCTCTCAACTGCTTTTTAAGTAGCTAAGTTAGAAAATGGCTGGGGAAAAGGAAAGTGGTGTTGCCATTTCACAGTTATGAAATAAGGTAGTGAGCTTTAGATGGAGTCTGAAGTAGAGCACAGCATCAAATGCTCTCCTCCTGACTCACAGGTCTCTGGTGCTCAGCCAGCAGTTCCATGTGGTGGGTTGTCTGGGTTGCAGATCTGCACTGGCAGAGGCAGCAGGATTTCTTGCTGAGGTGCAGAGCTTTGATGAATAATCTGGACAAACTCATGCTGGTCATTCTGAGACTCGGCAGACTTCTTGTCACATTCCTCCCGAAAAGGAGGAATGGAAGACAGACCAATTTGTAGGATTTCTATGAGGAGCCAGCTCTTGTCTATGCAGGCTTTGTAACTCTCTCTGTGACACCAAGCTAGAGCCAGGAGAAACTATTACGTCCTCACTGCACTACCATGCTCAGTGCTTGCTGTCCTTGTGTGAATGCAGACACGCACCTTAGATTGGAGTTCTGACTGCACAACCTAGGGAGGCCCACAAGGGGTAAATAATGAGTCTGGACAGACCAGCATGTCTTTGTGCTTCTCTTTTGCCATGTTTTGTGTTGTGGGAAGGGGATGGGAACAGGCAGAGCAAATATGAGCAAGCTCTGGGTTTTGTACTGTGCTGGCACTGCCCGGCTCTCTGAGCCTAAGGGCTCTGCAGAGATGGCACTGTGGCCCAGGGAGGGCTGAACCAGCCCTGCTGAATCTGCTCTGTTATCTGGGTGGTCCACTGTCTGGCTAGACTAGCATTGCCTGTTTGTCCACAAATTAAAGCAGACTCCACTTTTGCTATCAAACCAGCCCAGATCTTGTGGTCTGAAGGAAGGTCCTGTTTTTCCTGCCTTACTGGCTACAGGCAAAAGTGAGGAAGAGTCTTAACATCCTGATCTTAAATATTGGACCTGCTTTATTTGTGACTGCCTTGTTTAACTGTTTCAGGATCATTTTAAATCCAATTCTGAAGGAGGGAATGTTTCCTGTAAAAAAAAAAAAAACCCTTTGCCTAATCAGTTAACCTGAAAAACAATTCTGCTGGAGCCAGACAAATTAAGAACCCATTTCCTCAACCACACTAACTGCTGAGCTATTAAGATCTAGGATGCTTCCTGAAACCTGGGGTATTTAGCATATGTCTTCCCAGTAGACTGCAGGCAGTCATTGTGGCCCCTCCCCCCCGTAACTGCATTACTACCAGGCTAAACCCAAGCTAATAAACCCTAGATTATAAGTGGCTTGCAGCAGAGTGACCTCAAATCTACTGCAATCAACCATGGAGGTCCTGCCTTGGAAAAATACTTTGCTCTGTTGCACTCATTCATACCTTTCCCTTAGAGCGTTCCTGCTTTTGATGGTATTGTTCTAGTCCAGGTGATGGAAGGGGTTTTTGGGGGAAGGGAAAGTTAAGAAAGTGAAATCTTAGTATAAGGTTGCTAAATAACTCAAATATCCACAGGTGTTTTTATTTTTACCTCCCTTTTATTTTTATTCTCATGAGGACAATGGTTTTAAATTCAGACTAGAAAATTTCAATTTCCCCATCAGAAGGAATGGTATTTAAAAATGTAACTCTGTTCTGAAGATCCTGAATAGGGCTGCTAGATACTTCAGAAACAAGTTACGGCATGTAGGAGGGCAAATTGGTTTTGTACAGCATGTGGAAAAAATTTTAGTCCAGCCTCCACTAAGCTCACCGAAGCTTTCAAGCATGCCCGATATTCTTTTAGAAGATCTTAGACCTCCATCAGAGATGGAGGACCTGGTTTCTTCAACTCTTCATGAACTCGGAAAGAGTAAAAGGAAGAGCTGCTCTTTGCAGGATTACTTACCCTGAGCTGCATCTTTACTTAATTTACATTTTGCTCACCCAAAGCCCAGTGAATTTATTTAAAATATTTCCACAGATTTTGACTGACTTAATCAGGCTAATGAGGAGCACCTACTGGGTCCTGTTACCATAGTAAAAGAGTTTCAGTTTTGAAAAGCCCATAGTAATGTGAGTTTCAAGGTGGAAAATTTTGAATCCTTTTGCTGAGACACAAAAGGGGAAAGAAGTCTCCTGATTCTAGGCCTGGGCCCAGCGCAAGGAAAGCCTGCCACTGAACTAAAGAAGAAATGGGCACACTATGAACCTTCTATTTATTGTTGTTAGCTGATCATCTGCATTTCTTTCCCTTGGATTTGACTTAGTATCCTTCATGGACTGTAGCTCAGCTCTGTAATACTAAAATGCTCAGAGGGATAAATAGCAAAATGATCTTTTGTTTGCTTCATTCTCTCCCCTCTCTGTTTAACAGCCTCAGTAATTTGGTTGTGCTTTCAGAGTGCTGTTATAGAGGTATTCCTGTAGTATAACTAATGAATTATCAACACTACAAGCATGAATTTTATTTTGCAGACAGGAAAGCACAGTCTCTCTTTCCTTGAGGGACCTTAATATGTAAACTTATTCAACTAGTCTTTTCCAGATTTTTTTTTTTTTTTTTTTTGTTAGAGGATTCTAAGCAAGTACTATAATACACAGTTTGACAGGCACCCGTTGTCTATGTATGTTGGTGGTTGGAAAATCATTCCTCAAAAGATTTAAAGGATTACTTATAAAGAACTGTAATAGCACTAATTTCTTGCAGTTGATTACCATGTATTGATTTGAGTGATACTGGACTAAATCCTTACTGTTGTCTTAAAATAAAGCTTCATGTTTGAGGAGAAGAGGCAAATGAACTCTTGCGTTTTACTGCAGTGAGGTGGGTGTCACAAACTGACTGGTACTGTTAAGTTGTCCTGCAGTGTGAGGTCTGCACCTTTGACACAGCTTTTAGCTTGCTTGCTTTTTACTTGCAAACAGCACAAACTAGAATGGAATGAAGGAGCTGCTCTCTCATCAGCTACTATGGAGACCTCGATACCAGAGGGGCCAAGAGCTACTATGTAATGATGGCTACTACTAAAAAGAACCAGTGCATCCAGAACAATCAGTATAATGATTCCTAGTACTAAAATTATAGTTACATGCAAGTCACTTAAATATGGTAACTAATGCTGTTGATTTCAGCTGAGAAGGTGGCAGCTGTAAAGCTCAGTGATGTGTAAAGCTGTGATTTCAACATGAGCCAGTGCCCATGTCACTGAAAGGAAGAGTCCCCTGCCCTGCTGCATACTCCCGCTCTTTTCTCTGCACTACTTGCTCCCAGCCATGATCCCCAATCTGGAGATAATTAGGCAAAAAGGTTATTTGTGTGGGTTTTTTTGGTTCATGTAGTTTTTTTGGAGGTTTTTGTTGGTTGGTTTTGTTTGGGGTTTTTTTGGTGTGTGTGTGTGGTTTGCTTTTTTTTTTCCCTGTCTGGATTTCTACTGATTTAGTTACCTGAATTGTAAACTCACAGTGTAGTCACATGGGCATCAACGCAACACAAGGGAAGAAGTATAAGAGATGGAGGAAATGGGTAGGTCTTAGACCACAGGTCACCAGCAGGACTTCTTAGCCATATCATGAAAGTGCAACCTCAGTAACTGCTAAGGGAATGACACCTACATATATATCTGTGTGTGTGTGTATGTATGTGTTTTGCAACTGAAAATGCAAGAGTATGGAGCTTACAGGACAAGTGGAAAAACAAAAACACTTGCTAGTCTCTTGCAAAAAATACGATAGTTAAGTTTTATCTGAGAGAATCAGTTCTGTGAAGTCATTGTACGTGTAGAAAAGTAGCTGATGCTTCAAGCATCACAGTCACAGGAAAATCCTTCTAGACAAGAAAGCAAATGCTTTTGAAAAGTACTTTGTTATCATAACCTAATAATGGACCACAGAAACTCATTACACCACATGTCATTAATATTATGTGCATTTTTTTCAGCCCTGGAAAAAAATCCTTGGTTACAGTACTTGTGGTGAATTCACTTTAATCCATTAGTTTTTAAAAATTATCCTATCTTAAGGCTCTGTGTATCTTAGAGACAGTCATGAGAAGGAAGGGGTTATTGACCATGAAATGTACTCTTGTCTACTTTTTTTTTTTGCCTCGTTTCTTGTCAAAATAACTTCACTGTTATTGTAGCCTATGCTATTGAGTTTTAAAGGGATGATTATACTAGGAAAGGAAAGGAGGGCTGATGTCTTCTAACATCATTTTACCACACTCTGATGGGCTTACCAATGTGATCTGCAAGGAGAAGAATGTCGCTTAAAAAACAGAGTAGCTCTTCAAGCTGACCTTGTTGACTCAGAATGTTGTGGGGGGAGAACTTAATGAATTTGTCAGGTCTAATTGCAAGAAGTATTAGCTTTGTTGCTAACGACACCCTAAAGAGCCTATTTAACTAGCTGTCATTCATAAAGTAGGACCTACTCTCTGGGGAAAGAAGTTTCTACTTGCAGAATTTTTTAAGATGCAAACAATAGCTAGTGGAAAAAAGGCAAATCTGGGGAATGAAGAATTCTTCTCTGTGAAATAGATGTATTTTTGTTTACTTCATTTGTTATGTGTTATGACCTACTGTCTTCTTTAATAATAGTAAACAATCACTAAATCTGGAAAATACATGTGCTGATGGTTTTAAGCTATGATGAAAACAACACAAAGGCTGTTTATGTGATGTTGAAGAATATCATATAAAGAAAAAGCTGAAATTAGAACAAATACAGTGTAACTCTCTAAAAGGAGGATCAAAGGAAAAAAGTGTTTGACCATTTAAGTAGTTCAGCTGATGATGCTATCTCTAGGCATGCAATCTACTAACAGCTGGGTTTGTAGCAGAGCAGCTTGAAAATCTGTCAGTGTTTCCTTTGAGGTGTTTTTTCTTAGAATACATATATTCTTTGGTGATGTGTAACTACCATGAGGAAATGTATCACTTTTGACAGAACTGCTCTTGTAGTGACATATGTCGTGAGACAGGATATTTTTCTAGGTTTATTTTTGATACTGACAGTTTCCATTTGAGACATTAGGTTCATTTAATAGCTTTATTTTGACTTTTGCATGTTTTGTCAGTGATTTTTTTTTTTTAAGCATCAGTTTGTATTTTTATATAATAGCAATCCATTCCATGTTACTGACTGTCTCAGTCGTTCACTTAGTTTAATTCTTGAACAGTGACTCAGAATGAAGAGCCTAAACATCTTTCTTTAATTAAAAAAGAAACACCTGGAACTGTTGGGGCCTGGTAATTAAGAGAATGATAGTGCAAGAATAAGCAAATGTAGTTGAGTGGCACCTCCTCCTATGCCATTTCAGTCCTCCTAGTTATTATGTTCATATGAAATAAAAATCCATCTGTCTCTGGGCCTGTATAGTATTAGATGCAATTTTTTTACTATGACTGATCACAAATTACACTGGGTGAGGGGGTGAGTAACGAACATGTAACACCCAGAGGTAACAGCCCGCATTGTCACGCAGGTAAGGGCCCTGAAGGAATGATCCAATGCTCCATAAGCATAATATTTTAATATTTTCTGAGAATGTTTTGTCACATGTTTGAAATGCAGCTATTTAAACAAGGGGGAGACTCCTCTTAAGGTACCCTGGAGGAACCTCTCTGTTTTGATTAGCTATACAGCGACACTGACCTCCTAACTTAATTGACTTTTAAGCTCTCAGAAGTGTGGTAAATGCACCTCCAAGGTGCCTGCCTGATCTTGGAGTAGGTAACCATGAACAAATAACATTATTTTCTATTTCAATGTTTTTTAAATAGTAAAAAATTTAACCCAAGGTATTTTTCAAGGAAACATCTAAGGCTTAAGTAACTTAACCCTTGAAGAGGCAGGAAACCTGGAATTAATTTTTCTGCCTTTTTGTTTATAGTTATTTCTGGAATTTCCCATTCCCCCTAATATCTTGAAAATGCTTAGTTCATACCCACTGTATTTTTGTTTTATATTACCCTTCTACACATCATGTAAAATCAATCTGACAGATGCTAACACGGATCTGAGATTCATTAGAAAGTCATTAATTATCCTAAAGGGATGTTTATGGATAGAAGCACTGTATATTTTGGGCTGTCAAGACAAATTGACCAAATTGCTTTTCTGTAACCACCCTGCAACTATGGCAGGCTAACGACAAAACTCAGTGCATGGTATTCCTCTAAATCTAACATAAAATCTAATGTAAGAAAGTGGTTAGCAGAAGTGTCTACGGTGATAATCAAATTGAGCCTCAAATGAAATTTGTGATTTAGATATCAAAGCAATTAATCATTAACATCTCAAGGCATTCTTAATAAAAAAATTTACCAATTAACGTTTTTATATAAATAGTGTTTGTATGTTTTTGACTACCGATTGGAGAGTCAAGAGTGGGCAGTCCTGAACAGTTAGCTCTGCCTCAGACATAGAAATGCGTACTTTTCAGCCTTCCGCTAAAATTTCTTTTCTACTTATTTCATAGTTTAAAGCCCAACTGTATAATTTAATGAAGATATTCTAGACCGATTATAATCACTCCCTTGGCCAAATACAGGTGTTACTTTTTCTACTGAAATAATTCAGGAAAGTATGGTTTTAGCAAAAATGGTACATTCAAGAACACCCAGCTCTGCAGCACCTAGAATGCAGTGATGCAATGCTGTTGAATCTTGCAGGCTATATAAGAACAATGAATCTTTTTCAATTAAATGAAGTTAATGCCTTGGGATCTGCTTGTGCCAGCAGGACACTGGTTTTCACTTACTGAATTCTTTCCCTTGTTATTTGCCAATGCAGTTGCTTTCCTCTCTGCTCTTCATTTCTATTCTGTTTATGCTACAGTTGTATTATTAGCTTTTGGGCATGCTAGTTTAGCTTTCAATTACATCTTGCACTGCATGAATTAGATGGAGGAATTAAAGTAATTTAGCCAGTGCTACTTTTCAGTAAACCTACTCTTCAAAACATTACCATATGTAACAAGATTGATCCCAGTGAGTTAATATTTTAAACACGAGGTCAGGCATGTGTTATTTATGCTTCAAGGGCATGTCTGACAGTCAGTTTTCCTGGGGTTAGTACCCATTAGTCCAAATAATATACATCATCTAGTAATTAGAAAAAATACACTTTAGTGTTATACCATGGAGGAGAGAGTAAAGGTAGCTATACAGAAAATTTTTCAGGCTCTTACCCAATGCAATGTATTCATACAATGCTTTTCTGAACAGAAAGTTACAATGAACTATATAATATATTAAGAGTGAGTTTAAATGTCTCTCTATGTAGCTTTGCTTTCAGCTATCTGCTAAGCTCTACTTTTCCTGAATCATAGAATCATTAAGGTTGGAAAAGACCTCAAGGATCATCAAGTCCAACCATCAACCCAACACCACCTAACCCACTAAACCATGTCCAGAAGCATCACATCTAGATGTTTCTTGAACACCTTGTTGGCGCCTTTTTGCTGGGGGCGACAACCTTGTTAAGCAAAAGTTTGTCCTTGGTTAGTAAGGGGAGTAAAGCCTTTGGTGCGTTCTTTGCTGCTTCTTATCAGCAAAGAATAGGATTATTGCCTATTGCCTTTGTACAACCGAGACGTTTCAGACATCCCAAGGCCTTCCCTGATCAGGGCCTTTGACAGGCAGTCAGTCCTCTACAGTCAGTTGTTTGTAAAGCTGGGGTGGTGTTGGTGCAGTTAGAGCAGCTATGAATGCTGGTGTTGGGTTTTTAGCAGGGAGGTGGTTCTAGTTAATATTCTAGCAAGCTCTATGGTTCTAGAGCATGTTCTAGATCACTTGTTTGGTCTAGATAATGTTCTCACTTGCTTTATGGCTCCAGATAATGTTCTAGAGAGATTTATGGGTCTAGATAACACTCTAGATCACTTTGTGGTTCTAGATCGGTTTCCAGGCTGGCTTACGGCTCCATTGGGTTCTGAGGGGGGAAGGACCTAGTTCAGGTAGCTGTTTTGACATCTCACCAGGATTTGGAATAGTTGCTGATGATGAGAGCAGTCTCACTGTGTTTTTTTCCTTTCTTATTTCCTTTTTTTGTCTTGCATGCTTTTTTCTTCTTTGTGGCTCTTTGGAGTTGAAGGCCCATAGGATCATCCCATAAACTGCAGCTCTCCCAAGTTCCCAGCATGCTAACTTGCTCTGCCTCTGTGGACCTTCTTTTCACTGGAGGCAAAATTGGAAACTGGATAAGCTTGTCCATCTCCTTCGCAGCAACTGCTTGCCACGCTCCTGCTCCAGGGACTCTTGCCAGCCTGCCCAAGAGCCTTGTCCAATTGGTTTTAGCACCCGCTTTTGCGCCCAGAAGAAGCACTTCAGACAGGGCAGGGGTAGCCAGGCACCTCACAAAGGGCTCAACACTTCTAGAGGATGCTCCAGTACTTGCTCCTGCAGCTGCAAGTGCCAGGCTAACCCCAAAGCTGAAGAAGAGACAGAGGAATCGCACCAGCAAGACTCAAATCTCTGGTGTCACTTGCCTGTTCATGAGACAGAAGGACGGTGCAATGACCATTGCTGCTGCTAGCAGAGCCCTTCTCCAGCCTCACCTCAAGTACCAGGCAGGTTGGAAAGACAGGAAGGGGAGATTGCCCGCTCTCCTCACTACTGGACTCCAACGATAAGCTTGTGATCCCTACAGGTGGCTGGAGCAGTGGCAGCAATTACTGGGCTGACACTGCTGCTTTTGGACGGCAATGTCAAGGGTTGCATGTCTAGCAACACTCATCATTTTGTGGCCCTCTTCTTTCACTTGGACTCAGGGCTGGCTTGAAGTTTTCTCCAAGTTGTGTTGCTGAGATGTAAAACTTGGTAAGATTCTGATGATTTGCCAAAGCTACTTTTTTCTAAAATATTTAACTATGGTAGTAGTGAGAAAAGAACAAAACCATTAACAATAATCTTTACTGTCTGTGATGCAGAACTGCAGTTAATGGGATGAGCAGTGTTTCCTTGTGCATGCAGAGTCAGATCTTGGGCCCCTTTGAGATGCAGTTCACTCAGCCCAGAAGTGAATCTTGAGGAGGCAGTGGTTGGACACCTTTGTCTCTTTGATCCTAGTATTCATGTCCCAGAATAGTTTCTTAGAACACGGTAGGACATAAGACAGTTAACTTGTGCCGGGCTTATTACAGAAGCAGCTGGAGATTTTACAGGAAAACCCAGATCATCTAGTGCTATCCTGTATCACTCGTGTATCTCCTTCCAAACACAGAATTCCACAGACATATAAAATCCTTCTTTGGGCCTGTTTCAAACTGGAAATGGAAGCAATCTTTGGTATAATCTTAGGAGACCTGTCTGCTAAAGAAATATATTCTCAGAGCTTGTTCACAGAAGTCTGAGCTTGTTCTCAGAAATCTGGCAAACTGCCCACTCAAGTTGTTGCTTGGGTGTCAGCTGGCTGGCTTTTATTAGGAAAGAGTTGTGGGTGCAGGTCCAAAAACCACTCTAAATTTTTAAAGTGGATTTATATGAAGCTCTACAAATATAGATGCCAGGCTCAGAATAATTTTTCACATGTGAGCTTTCTGCTAAAATATTTACACCATCTCTAAAAGCCCATTTATTATTTGGTATGGCTTTGTAATACATAAAGGGTTGCTTGTAAAGCATGCACAGAATAGAAAAAGCAAATATCTATATATTGTATGTTCATACTACTGACTTGCTCTATATTGCATATGTATACAAGCAGTCAGAAAAGGGCTGGCCTCATGAGTACACCGGTTTAACTGAAAACAGAGTGTGCTTAAAAAGAAGAAAATAAAAAAAAAAAAGGAAAGAGAGGGGCATGGCTGTTCAACCATTATTTGCTGTTTGTAAGATACAGTACCACTGAAAGCCTGAAGCAGTGTTCTGAGTTAAACAATTTCTGTGGGTTCATTGGAGGGAGTAACTGAATTCCTTCTTTTATTAACTTCAAGGTACGTGAGGCGCACAGAGGAGATATAGATGGCCTAAAGTGTGACTCTTGTCACTCATGATGGCCTTTCTTGTATACTGTGAATGTAGGCACACAAATGTGGAAGGAGCTGCTATATAATTTCTGGAATAACTGTCTTTGGCAAGAGCAATGTTACCTCCCCAGGCAATTAGAACTGCCTGATATTTGAAGGATGCTCTTCTCTGAAGATGCTACTACAATCCAGGCAACTATGGCTCTCCAGAGCAGGTTTAGGTTAAACAGCTAAAATGGTAGTCATCTTCCTTCACAGATTACTGATATAAAATGAGCAATCTGAAACAATTTTCTCCCTATCCCAAATTAGGAGGTTAAGTACAATTACTAGGCATGTCAGAATGGTATGTTTTCTGCAGTTCTGCCTTCTGATAGAATACTGGGGTTAAGAAAGCTGAGAAGTGAGATTTGATGAAAAATATGGAAAGGTTTAAGGGTTTCTTGTACTTCTTTCCTCTTCCTCTCTGCCCACCCCTGCTTTGTTTTTTCTGTTTACTCTGATTTGAAGAGTCTCAAGGTCAGCAATAAATGTAACATGCAAGTTCCTGAAAAAAAGTATATATTTTTCTCTTGGAAGTGAAACTTTCTTGTAAAATAATTTATTTCAAAGAAATATGTTCATAAGTAATTTTACTTGCATGTTTCACCAATAAGATACATTTTAATGTGAATATTGATAAGAATTGGCTGTACACACACAGATTCTACTGAGGAAAACTTGAACTTAAACAAAGTCTGTCTGTAATTAGAGTTTGTGTGAGCTGCATTTATGGAGTGGGTATAGGTCTAGGAGTTTTATTTTCTTCTTTAACAGGCTTTGCAAGTACAGGACTACAACACTCAGAATCTTAGAAAAGTGCTTACCGTGGAGGTGAATCGGGATACATGACGTTGACCTGAGAAAGTGTATCCAGATAGGAACCAAAATCAAAAGCTGGGGGAAACTCTTCCATGCAGGTGGATCTCAGCTCTCCAAAAGAGCCACCATAAGAGAAGCCATCTGGAGCTGGAAAACAAGGAATTAATACTTGCTGTTCTTTTCCTCCATGCTGGATTCTCTGAGACAATATCACTGTTTATAGTACTGCCATAAATCAGAAAATAAAACCCATCTGAGGCAGGGGAATTACTGGTATTCTGGAGCAATCAGGCTTCACAGGACCTTTTTATTCCTTTAAGAGCAAGTTAGCATCATCTGTAGATGAACTGTGGTGTTTCAGGCTATGGCACAGGGACTATGTATTTAGTGCTGCCTTACAAGCTGCAAGTGTCTAAAGCTTTTCTTGTGCCTCAAAGGTTGAAAAGGAGCGTCAGTTCTGCTGCATCAGCTTCAAACATTAGCAGGATTGCTGAAGTTCCCAGGAGCTGCATACATCGAAACCTTGCCAATTCTGTGAAGGTTTTTAAAAGGAGCCTTAGGTGTTCGGTTGTAAGTACGTGTCTTGAGAAAACGCTGTTCTCAACAAAAAGGGGAAAAACTGGAAAATAGTAGAGAAAAATCGTCCTGGTGCCTGCTCCAGGGCTTTCTTAATTCTTTCAGACAAGAGCTTCATAGCTCCAGAAATACCAAGAAGTTAGTGCTGTTTTGTGTCTTTGAGGATAGTTAGTTAATGCTCAATACTCCAGGGTCAATTTCCATTAACAATGTCCCAAATTGTGGAAATATCATCAATCTGCACTCCCCTATTCCCCTGCAATTGTCTTAAAAATAAAGTGATCTCTCCTTTTCACTCAATGCATTAAAATAATACCTGGAGAGAAGAGCCATCTTCTAAAGTGACATCAAAGTAGTGGTTCTCCCTCAACAGAGGGTAAAGGGCAGGACCCACTTGAACTGCCTGTTCCTTGTTCTGGCAGTTTTCACATTGGCAAATTTATTCTTGAGGAATTTACCAGGACTAATCCAGTCTATCATGCACTGTGCTTTCCTTTTGCTTGAGAATTGAAGGAAGCCAACTTCTCAGTGACTCCTGCTGCTCCTATGCTGGCCAGTGGAAGCATGCTGAGATATTAGGATGGCATGTGCTAATGTAAAATTTTCACTTGGGTAGACTGTTACAATTTAGTTTATTCTTCTGATTTTCTCTGAAAAGATCACTATGTTTTTCTTTTTCCATTTCTCTAGCATTGTTATTTCTAACAAGCAGTTTGAAAATTGTCCTTTCTGTTTTCACCTGGCTTCAGGGTTTTTTATAAGGAGCTGAAATTAACATAGCAGTAGATTTAAATGTAGTGATTGGATCTTCTTAATGATCAGTATTTTATCACACCAAATATTGATCTTAATGTGTAAAACAGTAACTTCAATTTGGGTTAACTATTTAATCCCAAATTTAGCTGTTGAAAAGTAGGAAAAATAGATGTTACAGTAATAGCAGACAGTTTGTTTTTTTGGTTTTTTTGGTTTTTTTTTTTTTTCCCCTCTGTACGTTACTATGGGAGTTGATACTCCACTCAATTCATTAATCCATTTATCACTTTAATTTTTACTAGCTGAAGACTTAAACACTAGTTTTTTTGTAACCGCTTTTTCCTTAAATACAGAAATAATCAGATTCTGTAATTTCCTTGACAAAGTGACTTTTAAATTCAGGTCAGCCAACCCAAAATTGGCCAAAAATATAATTCTACAATTAACCCGTTCGTATTCCTAAATACTTTTACAGAATGGGGGATTTTTGTCAGGGGGTAGGGGGATATGAATTAGCACTGCTCTGATGGCAAACCAGTCTCCTTAATGATGATGACAGTTGTAATGACATTTTGATGCCCTGTTGTTCTGTTTATACCCAGTTATTAACTTTTGTGGTCAGAAAAGAAGTAATTGCCTAGTTTCTTGTAGGCTGGTGGACACTGCAGGTGTGAAAAGGTTCCTGGCTTTCCAACAAATAGAAATTACATTCTATGCTATAGCAAGGCTATAATAGGATATGAAAATAAACTATCGGGAGTCTAGCAGTGGAGAATAAATCTTACACTGTATCAAGGGAAAATAAGCTCTGTAAGAAATGCTGTTGGCATTGGCCTTATTTATATTAATGGTTAAGTATGGAGCTTCTACTATGGGAGTTCAGTGCCAGCACGAAGAGGCTAGTAAACTACAAAACCGCCTGTGACCTANCTTTCCTTTTGCTTGAGAATTGAAGGAAGCCAACTTCTCAGTGACTCCTGCTGCTCCTATGCTGGCCAGTGGAAGCATGCTGAGATATTAGGATGGCATGTGCTAATGTAAAATTTTCACTTGGGTAGACTGTTACAATTTAGTTTATTCTTCTGATTTTCTCTGAAAAGATCACTATGTTTTTCTTTTTCCATTTCTCTAGCATTGTTATTTCTAACAAGCAGTTTGAAAATTGTCCTTTCTGTTTTCACCTGGCTTCAGGGTTTTTTATAAGGAGCTGAAATTAACATAGCAGTAGATTTAAATGTAGTGATTGGATCTTCTTAATGATCAGTATTTTATCACACCAAATATTGATCTTAATGTGTAAAACAGTAACTTCAATTTGGGTTAACTATTTAATCCCAAATTTAGCTGTTGAAAAGTAGGAAAAATAGATGTTACAGTAATAGCAGACAGTTTGTTTTTTTGGTTTTTTT
>VZTO01016581.1:60207-73282 GCA_013400615.1 Syrrhaptes paradoxus | reverse complement strand
TTTTTTTTTGAAGGTGGTGAAAATGGTAGGTTGGTTTTTTTTAATGCAGTGATAATTCGACCCTTCCTCTATATTTTTCCTCCCAAATTACAAAATCTCTTTGCCTGATAATACTTCTCTGCTTGGTGCTTTTTAGCACCTTTTGAGCTAAATATAAACAAAAACAAGGAAAAAAAAAAAGAGAGAACTTTTTTATTGCTGCATTGCAATACTTTACTGCTAAGCTAATCCTGACACACTGAGGAGCGCTGCTTATAAAGATCATTTGAAGACATCAAAACATATTACCACTCTTGAGAAAAATACTGAATAGCTTAAGATTCAGTTCTGTGTATCTGTTTTAAAATTAAATAAACCATTTTATATGTGATATCTTTATATCACATATAAAAAACTTCCTTCATGTTTTTAGTACCAAAAAATAAACCAAGAAACAACTCACAACTGGAAACAAAATATAATGTGTCCATGTGTTGGTTTCTGCTGTAATGTTAACAATTTCCATGGGGTTTGTTTTAGGCAAGCAAGGAAATATGGTTAAATTTAAAATTATGTCTTCAAACACATTAATGCACAAGACTGAGTTCATCAGATCAGCTACGCATATTTTCACCTTTAACTTTCATTGTTTTGTGAACTTGCATTAACATAACATCCATGTGGCCACTGGATGGTAAGAACAATGTGTAAGTATAATACAGAAGAGCAACATTAGGATTTCTGTGCCATTTTAGTTCTCTTTGGTGCAATGCTGCCGCTAAAAACCAGGAGAAAAAGATGGCATTGTATGACCAGCCAGCATTCTGTGGAGCAGCAGGGAGCCACAAAACATAGTTTCCAAACTACTCAGTCTGAGCATGTGCGTTATAAAGTCCACTGTGTGGGATCTGGGTACTGCATCTGCTTCTCCAGCCCGCATTCACAATCTCTTTTCAAGCAAATGCAAGACTAAACTGAGCATCATAATATGAAATACCAGATATTTGGAGGAATTTAACTAGTCTGTGCTTTTCCAAAATATTTTCACATGTATGAAGGCTTGTCTAAGACAACCAGTGGGACAAAGACCTTACTACAGAAAACACAGATATTTTCAGGGCTGCTCTTGTTTCACCACTGCTGGGGTTCCCAGGTGCAGAGAACATTGCTCATATTGCTGGCTCCCTAAATGTTCACATTGTCAGGAACTCATATCCATATCCCTCTGCTCCAGTTCAAGGGTGAACTCCCTGGTTCCCTAGAAATACTTCATGGTTCCCTGAAATTATGCTGCTGCTGCAGCCATCATGACATTTTTCAATTAATTTCTCTACCTGACCTAGCCCAGAACAGATGTTCCAACAAGAACTGTCATTCAAGGTAAGAGTCTTCAGAAATGCCAGCTTGATTTTTCCTTTCACTCCTGCTACACTGTTTAGCAAACAGTTTATGAAGCTTGACCCAGTGGCTGCAAACATTTGTTGTTCCTCATCTTGTTCACCTCAACGACTACCATGAGCATGGAGATAGCTGTGGGCCTGCTGCGCTGCGTGGCACCAGATCAAAGATAGCACTAGCAAAATATGCCAAGAAGGAAATCATGGGTCTACATTAGTTCAAAGCAGTGTCCCAGAACTCCTCAAGCTTCAGGCACACATGGCACAAAAAAAGTTTTACAGTCTAGGACCAGGACACAATAGGATATGTTTTCCAAATGCTGAGCAACTAATGTGAACTGCTGGCACATGCACCAAGTTGCTAAGCTATCAGGTGTAGACAAGACCTTTATTATTCATTTCAAACTAGAGAAAACTTGAAAAAGAATCAGGAACTGGCCCACAAGGATTATTGCTTGTTCAAATTGGATTCCAGCAATTTTCTTTGCTACAGAAAATATAATTTCTCTTTTCCTACTTAGTTGTGCAATATAATGTGTTATAATCACATTTAGCTGGAACAATAATGGTAGCACTTGCATAATAGGAACTGCAGAACTGTTCTTGCTCAACATCAGTAGCAGTGGAGTCATCTGAAGTTGAAGTAATGACTTTGCTGGTCCTTAATGACTTCTTCAAGTCTCGATTCAAAGTGAATGGGAAATAACACTGTCAGTGTGAATATTTTCCAGAGAGTTTCTCATAAATCTAGATGATTTCATTACTTTTCAGAAAGTATCTTTCAATTACATGTAAAGCATCAGCTTCACATTACAAATGAAAATGCCACATATGCAACCAGGAGAGATTTTAGTTAGAACGTCTACAGTCGATGTTCAATCTCAACTTTCATTTTGCAATTGCTGTTTCTATAACAACATGTAGCAGCAAGCCCATATGATTAGTTCAATTTCATTTAATCTGTAAGAAATTTCATAACAAAGAAATAAAAAAAAAATCTGCAGGCATTAAGTTATTTTCAAGAGAAACTGTTTAAGTAGTAAAGTATCCAAATATGTTTCAAATTGCAATTTTTTTTCTGGTTTGAATTTAAATTGAAGGATTCACAGTCATATCTGCCAGCAGTCTGACATTTTTGTAAAACAGTATAAGATACATGATTTATGTATCTTCTACATGTTAGCTTTAAGGGTACTCTGCAAACATATGGACAGTCTCCCAGCAAAGGCTTATTAAGCTGGATTTTAGGTTCTAACTGTACTGGTAACTTGGAGGAACAAAATATCTCAGCATGGTTATTTTAAAATAAAAAACTAGGAGACAGACCCAAACAGAGACCTCCATAGAAAGACCTGAGGTAGCCTGATAGATTTTTTTAAAAAATATATTACTGTCACATTTTAGAATATGGGTTTAGTCATTCTATAATTTGCTAAAGTTTACCATTTCTTAACTGCTATTGTGAACAGCTGGAGAGCAAAATTACGGCAAAGGCTGACTAGTGTAATTAAAAGTGACTAAGGAGGTAAGCAAGCAAACCTGCTTAAATGTATATCACGTCCAAACATTTATTTATTGTAAGTGCATGAACAACTGGGAAAAAAAATCACTTTCTTAAAAGATACAGCACTATCAGAAAGGTGTTTTTAATTAAGGCATAAATTTAAATCTTAGCACACTAAAAAAGTAAGTCCCAACACAAACAAGTCACATTGTTAGCCCTAGTTTAAACGTTTGGTTTATAGACAAGTCCCACTCTAGGTGAGAATGCAGTCATGTTTTCCAGAAATTTTAAAGCAACCCAAAGCTGATATTTCTGTTGTAAGAAGCAGTTCTTTATTACTCAATGTCCTTATGCATTCCCAGCTGTAGCCTAGCTACTTTGTATCACACAAGCATTTCTGTATCCATGTAGTGAACTGGATAGAATTTATTAAAGGGAACCACAGTTCAAGCCAAACCTCCTCCTTCCCCCAAAATGAGCTAATTTTAACCCCCATCAGTTCCCTTGTCCAATTCATCGTCAGCTGCCCTAATGCCTGCCCTGACATCGAGCAGCACAGCAGCCAGAATGAGCACCTGGATGGAAGGAATGCTTCTCCTAAGTGTTCAAGGAGTACAGGGCCAGAATCCAGATCAACTTGTGCTTAACACAGCTTCCAAACATGCCTGTTTACTTATGTAAGACGAATCCAGTGATGTCAATTGCAAATAATATTAAATTCCTCTGCCCATTCTTACGTGATATTAACGCCTGATGGCTGCAACAAAAGCAGTTTTTGAAAGCATCTCTTCACTCTAATGCTCACCATTCTAGACAGTCCTTCCAATAACATTCCTAAACTGAACACTTAAATATTTAGTTCAAATTAAATACTTAATGTTTCTTTAGCCAAATAGTAAGCAATGTTTTAAGTTTTAAACCCAGCCTTTTCAATCAGGGTATGAAAAGCTGCAATAACATCATCCTAGAGAACAGAACTTCCAAAGTTATTGTGCACTGTACAAAACCAGCATTAAGAAAAGCAGCTTATTATAAGGCACTAAAATATTTTGACTGTTTTCCAGCTCTCCTTCTAATTAAGACCATGGGCAAACAACACACAACAACAAAAAAGCTTTTGTTAAAATCCCACCTTGCTGAAGACAAAAGTCTACCAGAGCATTGCTAAGAGACTGTAAGCAATACATTCCAAGGGCTGTCTTAGGGAACTGTCATAAAATAAGCTATCACTTTTGCTAAAGAAAAAGATCCTCCTTTTTACTTCTATGTTAACCCATCTAACACAATAAAAGCAACCTGGGTCCACAGCGAAGAAATGTAATGTCCTTGATAAAAAATTCAGTGGCTGCAAATTTTGCTGAAGCATATCCCGCCCACGTGCTATCTCTAAAGTATTTTGCATACTGGCAGCCTAGAGTCCATATGACTGTAGGTGTGTCTTAAACCAAGACCAACCTCCTCCAGAATAAACAAAAACCCCATGCAACCAATTTTACCTTGTTGACGAAAACTGTCAATGCCGGCTCCAGTTTAGCCTCGATTTCTTCTGGAGAGTAATAACAAAACAGCTTGCCACCTCTTAGTACGCAATACAGCCTCCTCCAGCTAGTTAGACTTCCTCTCGTTTGCTAAAAGGAAGAAATAGTCAGGAACTGCCAACCTACAAACTAAGAGCATATTGCAAGGTCTACACAGATCAGCCCTGTGTGATCAAAACTTAGCCACACTGAATTCTTTCCTAAAACAAAGGCTTTTTGTTGCAGAACATTTCAGTCACTAATTTTTAAAATGTTAGCAATATTTTAAGTGTCTTTTGGTGTTTTACAGTTTTCACAGATGTTGTGGTCTTGTGTAGTGGGTTTTACTGGTAGCAGGGAGGGGCTGCAGTGGCAGCCCCTGTAAGCAACTGCTAAGAGTTCCCCTAGCTCACAGTCTCCTCTGGCAGCAAGGGAGGGGCTGCAGTGGTGGCTCCTGTAAGTGACTGCTAAGGGTTCACCCCCACCCTTGGCTCCAAGCGTTTGGTAACTGAGAGGGGGGGTGAGGGAAGGAGTACCACTGATCTATCCTCTGTGAGAAGCTGCTGGAAGTTTCCCCAGCTTAAGGCTGGACCCACCCCGGGCCAGGGCTGAGCCAATCGGTGCCTCTGCAAATAACATCTTGAAGAGGGGGCACAGCACAACGGGGTGGCGTGGCCCCGGGTAGGGCCCAGCTCAGGCAGACCGGCCGAGCTGCCCAGCAGCCTGCTCAGCTTCTGCAAACCGACCTGCCATGGCCTCTGCCATGGCTCGCCTGGGAGTCAGTTTCCTTGGGAGCTGATGAAGACCTGTGGCAGAGAGAGAAGCAAGATTTTGAGAGGAAGGGCCACACAACACTCTGGTTGGAGAAGGGAAGCAAGAAGGAGAGAAGTGCCCCCAAAATTTCCACTGCAGTGTGGAGAGGTTTCATGGTGATGCACGGTTTGTCCCTTGGTGCAGCCCATGAGAAGATGCAGCCATGGAAGACCCCACATAGGAATTATGGAGAAGCCCAAGCCGCAGCCGGGCAGTCACTGGGGGACTGTGGCCCCGTGTGGAAAAGGACTCATGCCAGAGCAGTATGAGGAGGAAGGAGCAGCGGACTGACTGCATCCACCATTCCCTGCCCCCTGCGGCGCCAGGAGGGGAGAAGGTACAGAAGAAAGCCTTTGGGAAGAAAGGAGGGGCGGGGGAGAGGTGCCTTTTTAAGATGCGGTTTCTCTCTCTCAGTATCTTGCTTCTGGTTGTAAATAGTCAATAAATTTAATTGGTGGGTTTTTTTGTTCTTCCCAAGTCATGTTGGTTTCTTGCCCATGACCTTAAGTGGTGAGTGCAACCCCCCCGTCCCTGCCTCAGCCCACCAGGTGTTTAACAACGGACTGTCCCCATGGCCTTTCTAAACCACGACAACAGATTTATTGTCTTGTGACACCCACATTACAGAATCTGCTGGTTCACACAGACAGAGTGAAATCCAGAACTGGTGTCCACTAGAAAAAGGAAACCACCTTTGTTGCTACACTAATTACAAAATAAGAGAAATAAAGTGTGTCTCACTTTGGAAACACAGAGTACATTCAACAAATGTCAAGCAAAGACATTGTCTAGAATTTCCACTTTCTCAAATGAGTTTTCTAACAGCCTTCATAAATGCATTAAAGTTTCACAACCAGTTTAAAGCCTATAATTCAGCACTCCTGACAAATGACCCAGCCCCTCTGGCCCTCCGCTATCACCTCCTCGTGTGCCTAGTTGTGCAATGAATCAAAATAGAGAAGTACACGGAGTTCACATGAATAATTTTTGAAGGGATGAATATAAATACAGCTCGCTTCACCAGTCAGATTCACCATGCTGTGATGTGAACTCTTGTGCTAGCACAGTGAGAGGGATGTACAAGGACAAGAGCCACAGGCTTATTAGGACTATTGCCATCAAGTATCAGCCTAAACCGATTCTGAAACAAATATACTTGATCTTTATGTAACAGCCCAAATAATTTTATTGATAAGCATGCCAAGGAAATATTTATTTCTGGATTCTTAGCCACTGAAGATTCTGTTTGTAAACGCAGCTGTGAGACAGAATTTTCCCCCTTGCTCTAGGTAGAGCAGGTGAAAAATAACAGTTCTCAAGAAACCACTTCAGGAAAAAGCAAATATTTTAACAATTGACTCTTAGTGACAACTATTAACAGAAGAGGATGCAAACACCAGCAATGTCTTCTTACCTGCTGATTAAGAAATCCTGCCATCATATCCCTAGCCATGCAGGAAGGCTGAGCAACTAAACGGCAACACATGTTTCCATACAAGGGGAGCCAAAAAGAGGATTCCTCTGGGGTAAAAGACCAGGCAAAGAAAAGGCAAACACTTAGTTCCAAACATTTGGCCTAGATGTATAGTTTAGCTTTCAACATCCATTTTTACACTAAGATCATGAACGTAAACAAGCATCTTTAAATATAGAGATCTCATCCTGTAGGATAAGACTAGAACCGATTTTTAGTCTTCGATAAGTTTTTATAATTAACAACAACAAAAAAAAGGATTTCTTGAAGATTCATTTCCAAGTAAAAATTGAGATAGTGTTCTGCAAGAACAAGTTGTTCTTACACAAAATATAGTTCAATGTCTCATTTCACAGCTAGAAACATTTTGAGAGATAAGTACGCTGGCCATCTCACCTAAGCAGGATCCCTGAGCCCATCCCCACGGCTATTTTTACACATGAACACTTTGCTTGATTGTTTTATTAAGGCTTAGAAATTATATCTAAGAAGAGCATTTAGGATTCCAAGGAGTTTCTAGTGGATTGCAAGCAATATCCTTCTTTGTTCAGGTCTGCTATATAATAGGCTCTCTCTTCTGTAATTAGAAGCAGGTAATACAACGTTCCAGTGACATTACTCTCTCTTTGGTCATGTTTTAGAAATGTTTGCAATGAGCCAAAAATATCCAGGTATGTCATTTCTCACCAGACTGTTTTGTAAGTTAATGACACAAAAAGGAATTTGAAGAAGAAAGAGTATTAAGTACCAATAAAGAAAGGCTTATAAATACCAAAGATACTCAGAATTATTCATGCAACCCTTCAAGAAACAAATGCCCCATAAATCTTCAAATCTGCACTTATTCAGAATTAATGAAGTGTAAATGAAATGCTCTTTGAGATCAAGTTTACATAAGTAAAAGATAAAGTTCCCAGAAGCTACAGGGAAACACAGTGAAAGTCCCATGTCTTAAGTTAACAATTAGAGGGTAGCTCATGGGAGGGGTTATCCTTTTGAAAATAATAGTCAAAGTATCAAAAACTGTACTCCTGATACTTAAAACATTACCTTCAGTTGCAGCATAATCATAGTCCCTGTGTCAGCATCTAGGTTGGCTGCTGCCAACTTCTGCTGTCCCAGAGCTGAAGTACAGTGACCAACACAAATTGCAAGCACACATGCTTATGTTATGTGTTAAATCCGGGCCTGAAACAACCCAGCTGAACTGAAGCTATTTTTCTACTTTCCTTTTGACTACAGAGGAAAAAGCTATTCTTCATTCTTGTACCCTTCCTTGGTTGTAAGGAAGGGGAAATAATTTGTATATAGCTACAAATCACATAAGACTGAGATGCAGATGACAGAAAACTCACAAAATAATTAAATTTTGAAATTTTACTCAACTTACAGTTTATTCAGCTGTGTACAGATGCCTGTTTTAGAGCCACTAAATATTTTATTAAAGCTGTTCTATATTAAGTATCAAGAAAAATAATCTCTTTAAGCTCTTTAGTTTACAAGAGAGAGAAATGCAAAATGTTACTGGTTTTTTATTTCCTTAAATTGGTACCATATGTACTTACCATTTCCTGTAATGGTAAGGTTGTGGGTCCTGAAATTGTCCTCAGCACTCTCCAGCCCCAAAGTGGTATATGCCAGCAAACTGTACTTTGCTCCACTAAATGTGAAAGAAAAAGGATGTTCAAGACACTTCTGTTTCACATTGCTCAGGCACTAATTAAAGGGAGTCTAGACGTGCCTCAGATAACAGATTTGAGTCTGAGGGAACACCAAGGTGCAAGGCAGCACCTGTCAGTGACCACAGATTACCACCCCTCAACCTCCTCCTGCAGAACTCTGGTTTTCCTTGTAAATCAACACTGTCCCACATCTCTCCATCTCCTTCCTACACCCCTACCTCCTGCCTCCACCCATGGCAGTGCCTCCAGCTCCCTCCCACCCACAGTTTCCAGGCCCTGCTGTCCAGGCCAACACCCTGAGGACCCCTTGGGTGGTTCTTTCCACAGCCACCGCTCCTGGACCTGCCAGCCAGGAGACTTCTCATGTGGCCACTGCCTACAAGGTGGTGGGGCTGAAGCCCACTGCTGAGCTAGTGGCTGTCAAACCCAGGCATAAAGGCTGTGCTTTCCAACCTCTCTGCACCCCAAGGATGCTAAATGCATCTCTCTCCTCTAGTCAGAGTAACTTTTAATAGTTTTACAGCTTTTATGTCTAGGCCTAAATCAACTAGACTGGGTAACAGGTTCAAAAATTGCTATAGTTAATGGAACAACTAATGACGTAAACTTTATCTGAAAATACAGGTTAAAAATTAAAAGGCCATATAATACCGCTCCTCCATGTTGTTCTGCTCTTTTGCTTTCCTGTGTAGATTACACCTTATAAAACAGTTGCTTATATATGTATTTTTTAATAGTATGTAATAGCTTGAATTCTGTACAGAAATCCTATGGCCAGTTTTGTAGCATAAAGGATTCTTTCACTTATTATGCCTATAGATTTCAGAATGTTATATCTTTGTTTTGGATTTTGCCTAGGAAAAAAAAAATCACGTTTACAATTCACAGTGCATGTGGAATGCAATTCTTGGAATAAACTTGTATAAATTTGGTACATGTTTAACCTTTTCCCCCAAATATTCTTCAGACTGAGTAACAGATTTACAGTCCAGCAATGCAGTAAGAATTGTACCTGGCCAATGGCAGTTAAAACAAAGTTCACAAGAAAACAAACCCCTCAAAATCACTATGACCCTAACAGGATCCTTAAAATACCTTCAGTGCAGCATAAGACAGCTTAGTGTCGTAAAAGGTAAGACACTACTGAACTAACATCAGTAAAAAATGGGTTTTCTGTCATAATATTTTCCAAATGTTATTCTTCCTAATAGCACAGTGGGAACATACAGTTTAAAAACTGTTGGCTCTGCAGGGGAACAAGGCAGATGCCTATCTAGCCCTAACCCTAATGAAAGAGGAGGAGGAAAAATAGCAAGTTTGTTAGCAGGGAGATCTGTTACATTTCTAGCTCAAGGGAATAAAGAGAAAATTAAATATAACATTCTGGGCGATGGACCTCTGCTGTGAAACATTTCAAGAGGGTAATCTGAACAAAAACTCATCAGTGTTTGTATATATTCCCTGCTAGACTGCTCCCTAACAAAATATTCTCCACTGATTATGTTTTGCCATGCAGCTGAGCAATACACTACCATTCTATTTAAACTGTACCAGAAAGTTCAGTTTCTTCTCACAGATAAAACTTCTGTGCTCATTTTAAAATTACTTTTTTTCTAAAGCATGACTGATTACCACAACAACCTTGCCAAAACAAATAGCTACTTCACTTTTAAAATATGCTTTACTGTAACATTTTTGTTCTAAAATATAACAGTCATTCCTTTCAGCCAGCTGCAATATAATTTAGAAAAGTTTTATCTGCAAATATTTTTCAAATTTAACTGCCTAATCAGGATTGTTGACTACGTTTTTCCTTTACATTTCACAGAATTAGCTAACTGCCTTAAATGGCAATTTCTTTGTATAACAAAGAATAATCTGCCTGCTGCATCTCATTCAGTACTTTGCATATCTACAGTATTTTTCCATGTAATAACTTAATTTAAACTTCTCCACAACATGCCTGTGGCAAAGGCTTGTTGTCAAATCTGTTTTCTGATCAAGACACAGAGGCACCAAAGTTGCCACACAGACACTGGCGTGGGAAGGTGTAACTATATCCACCTTTCTACTGAAGCATATTAATGAATCCATCTCAGATTCCAGAATCTGTTCCTGAATATTAATCCTAATCTTAGAAATTCCAATCTTAGTTCACTCATCCAGAGACAAAGAGTGTAGGACTTGTGAATCAAAACAAACAAACAAAAAAAATCTAATATTCTCACCTTTCAAACAGGTCTTAAATAATAGAAAGTAAAAACAAATAAAACCTTCAGGTACTAAAAAGTACCCAACTGCAAAAGTGAGGCCATTAGACTAGACTATGTACTTCTAACAAATTTCCGCTATGAATACAAACATAGGACACTGAAGTCGTGCCTGCAGCCCGGTGGAGGACAATACATAAAAGGCAAAAACAACAAGTCAGTGTGTAGGCCAGTTCTGTGAGTGAATAAACATGCACTTCAGGGAGTCTCTCCAATGATTTATCCAAAGAGCAACCTAGTTACTCTGAAATTCAATAGTATAACTGCACTAAACATTTTCCTTCCATGACAAATGTAAAAAGAAAAAAAATAGATTTAAGCTAGAACAGAAAAATTAAGCAGGCAAAAGACTGTACAGAATGAGAAGAGAGATAATTAAGAGCGGAGAGACTATCAGTATATGTGAAGTTAACTAACCCCAGCAAAGCCCTTTGTCACTAAGGTTTTGCAAGAAGTTACAAGGCTGACAGTCTCCTCACAAACCAGGGAGATTTCTAAGATAAGAAGTTCAACACAGAGGGAACACAGAGTTTTTGGAAAACAGAGAACTTCATCCCCTGTGTGCTCTAAAAACAAAAAGCCCCATACAAATGAAATCTACAGAGAAAAAGTGTTAATATAATACAGAAAGTTCCCTTTGTTTTGCTGGACTGGTAAAATTCTCTGGAAATACTTGAGAGATCTCTTCTCCTCTATAAGGGTTACATACCAAGGTCTTACTAATATAAATTAGAAGGAAGGCCTATAAAAAAAATGACAACTTATTTTCTGTCTATAATAAGCCATTTCTTTCCAATAATTTTTTTTATTCTCCTAGCAAGCCATCATTAAACACATCATTGTTTAAGATTGTTAAGAAAGCAACAGTCACTGTGAGATGATTATTTACAGTTGGAACAATAACCTTCAAGATGGAGGAAAGTAAAATACAATTATAACTGAGAAACCAAAAGTAAAACCCAAGGGAGGATGCCGCTGTTTAGATTGTCTACCGATGCTTCTTCCTTTAAAAGACAGCGATGCTTCTTCCTTTAAAAGACAGGCAATCTATATTCAAGCAAGTGAGGCCAGCAAATAAGCCAGTGGCTGTATCTGAAGCAAAGTTTATCTAATGATAGTGTGTCATCGCCCCAGTGGAGCTTGTGGAAAGCACAGCCACCTGAGATGATGCAGACTGAAAGACACACTGTCATTAGGTGGAACCCACTGGAAAGTTAGTGATTAAATTTGCTTTGCTTTGTGGCGAGATCTCTTGGATGTGTATTTTTGATTGAAACAGTAATATCAGCACACAGTAATACCCATTTGACAAAGACAGAATACACTGGAATGTTTCCTATTAAAATCCAGGCAAATAGATCTATGAAGCTAGACTGAGACGACACTCAACACCTGGCAAGAATTAGGCATTGATTCCTTACTGCTCAGCCACCAATAAAAAAAGTAATTCCTTGAAAAAATTGCTTTCTAAAACAACCCCCAAAATCAACATTATTAGTATTTACAATTTAGCTACTCGGCCTGCTTAAATCTCAGTTAAATTAAAGTAGCTGGGAAATATTACTAGGCAGTTATCTTAATTAGAAAATGCATGAAAGACAAGATTTTTTTAAGGAAACTGGAAAATTACTGGGAATAGCGCATATTTCTACGAACACTGAAAATCAGCAAGTCATTTTAGAATGTTCTGTGCTAAGGTCAATTAACAAAACTCCTGTTAAGCAGCTTGTAATTGTAAAGTGCCTTTGACAATCCAGAGTTTTACTGAAAAGCCAGCAAGTGAATGGCCCCCATGTGCCCCGCGTGCACGCCAGGCACAACAAACAGCTTGGTCAGCTTCATTAGGGGAGATGGTACAAGAGAGCTTTCTCCTCCTCTCTACATATCACACTTCTTTGGTTCACACGAAGTGTAACTTCTAGACATGTGTCTGTCAAGTATAAGCAAAATTGTCTAGGTGCAAAAATAAGGGGAGTAAATGGGGCAGGGGAGAAGGAGAGGTGGATGGACAGAGGGACACAGACAGACTGATCACACAAGTTTGATTTCCTACAGAGAGCAAACTAAAAATATTACTGAGTTTGCAAACTGCAGTGGATTTACCAGATAGTTGTACAGCAGAAAGATAGAGCCTACTCATGTGTTTCAAGATCAGAACCAGGCCCCAAGGCTGAGTTGGAATTCACACCTACGTTCTCATTTCCTATTTAAATTTTTTTTTTTTCACTTGGGTAAGTACAGAAATAATCACTTTCTTGGCAATTTTCCAAAAATTTACAATATATTTGGCTTATTTATAGTTAAAAAATGATAAAACCAAAATATCACTTGATAAGGCTTACTGGATGACCAGGTCAGCAGGCAAAAGGGAGTCTGTGCTGTCTTCTTCCAGCGCAGCTTTGAGTTTCTTCCCTGTAGCTTTGCTGAAGGATGTTTTAA
>VZTO01016581.1:34756-59262 GCA_013400615.1 Syrrhaptes paradoxus | reverse complement strand
CTGGTTTTAAGAGAACTGTGACTTAGGGGACCATCGAAAGCCTGCTGTACAGAATAATACTTAAAACACTGGATGAAATGTTTATGCCTATACTCTATAATGCTTTCAGGTTTTAGTGTTAATTTAATTCTGTTTTCAAGGTACAAGTTTGTTTATCTCTTTATATAAAAAGAAAACACTACCTCATGGCAAAAGTGAAAAAAAGTATTGTTCAAGTTGCACATCTACAAACAGCATCATTATGCACACAAATACAACCCTCCAGAGGTGTGGATGCCCCATCCACTGAAATTAACAGGACGTCTATGGATTCCTTTCCCACAGAGAAACTTGGTGGACTTCAGCCAATCTTATTCATAACCATATGCACTTTCAGAAGAAAACAGCAACATTTGTACTTCATTCAATACAAATAAATTATACTCACAAGATGGTTACATTTTCAAAACAGATATCTGTAACTGCTTTATCCACAATAGCCAACTCTGTATCAAAAACCTCAGCTCCCATTCTAAACAAACAAAAAACTGCGTAGCGCTCCGATTCTGGAGAGAGCCAAAGAAACNTGTCTAGGTGCAAAAATAAGGGGAGTAAATGGGGCAGGGGAGAAGGAGAGGTGGATGGACAGAGGGACACAGACAGACTGATCACACAAGTTTGATTTCCTACAGAGAGCAAACTAAAAATATTACTGAGTTTGCAAACTGCAGTGGATTTACCAGATAGTTGTACAGCAGAAAGATAGAGCCTACTCATGTGTTTCAAGATCAGAACCAGGCCCCAAGGCTGAGTTGGAATTCACACCTACGTTCTCATTTCCTATTTAAATTTTTTTTTTTTCACTTGGGTAAGTACAGAAATAATCACTTTCTTGGCAATTTTCCAAAAATTTACAATATATTTGGCTTATTTATAGTTAAAAAATGATAAAACCAAAATATCACTTGATAAGGCTTACTGGATGACCAGGTCAGCAGGCAAAAGGGAGTCTGTGCTGTCTTCTTCCAGCGCAGCTTTGAGTTTCTTCCCTGTAGCTTTGCTGAAGGATGTTTTAAGCTTCTTTGCTAGTTTCTTAGGTGTGTTTGCTACACGTAAAGGCTCCTCTGTACAGCAACTATACACTTCAACCTTCACCTGGAAGTCTGGTCTTGCTTCATTACTGAAAGGGAGGAGGAGAAAATTTCAGAGCATCTTTAATAAACTGAGTATGCAGCCAAGGAATGATTCTGCTACTATATATATTAAATAACATTTATTTCTAAACAAGGGAACTAATGCCATCAGATTCAGGTGAAGACACACATTAATATGGAATTAAAGACTAGAGTACACAGCAATAACTTCGTGCTGAAGTCACAGGACTGAAGTTATAGTTAACCATAAACAACTGCAAACAGGAAATTCAACGTTTAGGTTAAAAACTGAAAAAAACTTCCATGTTATGGAAATACACAGGCAAGACATGCAAACACACTTATATCTGCCCTCTGCTGTTATGCAAAAAACACGATTAAAAATCCATCTGTGCCTATGGTCTTAAATCTGACTGAACTGTTTTAAAAATATCTTAGTTGCACCCACCCCCTTCCCATTACTGAAAAAAATCCTCTCTCACTTACAAACAACAAAATTTCTCATTCATAACTTAACCAACTATTGCTGCAATCTTCTGTCCGCAGCCAAGGCTTTCTCTGTTTTCAGTTCTACCGATTCTCATGTTCTCCAGCTTAGTCGTCAAACCAGAAGCCTAACCTCATCTTTCAGGTACAAATCATGTCATTACATGCCTGCCCATAACGAAATCATCCCAAAGGCTTATACTAAAAGTCTTTATCTCAGGGGACACAAGACAAATTAGAGTGCCTTTTCTGCTCTTATTGCAGTATTTCACAGAAAATTATAGCGGTCAAGTCTCACATCTTTGAAGGAGTAGATTTAAATCTTTGTCCCCACTCTTAACTTGAACAGGTGTTTAAGAGAGTTTTAAATTTGATTTAAAGATCCACTCTCTCTCAACCACCCAGTTTTCAGGATCTTGATTTAAAGTTTTCAGTAGTTCTAGCCTTCCAGTCAGTCTTCCTCCAGAAACAGACTCTAAATTGCTAATATAAAAGAATAAAGCAAGGGGAAAACAAAAAAAGTTAAGTGCCTCTCAGGACTCTATTAACAATTATAAAGCAACAAAAGAAGTACAAGAGAACACTTTCTACTCTTTTCCAGGTTACTTTCAAAGACAAGTGAATAATTTTCTGTCTAGTATTCTTTAACTATAAGGACTGTGGCTGTAGCACATGCTCATATAAGCGTAACAGAACATGAGGTGTGGAAAAGAAGGTCTGGTTTTAAGAGAACTGTGACTTAGGGGACCATCGAAAGCCTGCTGTACAGAATAATACTTAAAACACTGGATGAAATGTTTATGCCTATACTCTATAATGCTTTCAGGTTTTAGTGTTAATTTAATTCTNATGGATTCCTTTCCCACAGAGAAACTTGGTGGACTTCAGCCAATCTTATTCATAACCATATGCACTTTCAGAAGAAAACAGCAACATTTGTACTTCATTCAATACAAATAAATTATACTCACAAGATGGTTACATTTTCAAAACAGATATCTGTAACTGCTTTATCCACAATAGCCAACTCTGTATCAAAAACCTCAGCTCCCATTCTGAACAAACAAAAAACTGCGTAGCGCTCCGATTCTGGAGAGAGCCAAAGAAACATTTTATTATCCATATTACACATCATAATACTAAATGCTTCCAGTAAACAAAAGTAGAAAAAATAGTAATTTGGACCTCTAAGGAATTGCCCTCAAATTCTTCCCACCATAAATTTTATATCATGGGATTTTATTATAATTGAACTATCAAAGCTGCTGTATAGGTAGAACAACATTCATAGAGGGGAAAATGCCTACCTCTGATCAACTTTTATTTTTTTCTGATAATCAGGGGTAGTTTGTGCTAGCAACTTGAGAAATGTTAGTAAAAATGCAATTTTGTTTAATAAAATTAATTTTAAATAAAAAAACCCAAACATTTGATCCAAAGCCTGTATCATTTTATGAATACACTATACAGGATTAGACTATTTTTCCACGCTTAGCCCCTCTGACCCTATTGAAAATCAAAGTGAAATCAATGCCAGGTGACAGCTGGAACAGATTTAGGGTTAATCTCCATGACACAGCAAAATGCATGTACTTGAAGACTATCCAATAATCCAATCAACACCAACAGACAACCTTCATTTCAATTTCTCAATGGAAACAGCCTCCAATATACTCTCTCAAATACAAAAAAGTCACAGGACAACATGTTTAATCAGAAGTTTCTCAGCTATTCATTTAATAACGCTTCTCTGTTGCTTTGTCTGAAGTCTCTCCTCAGAAGGACTTTTCAGAAACTAGGGTTTAAACATACAGAACCAGAGGACTTTGAACTAACTCAACTTGCTACAATCAGCAACTTCGAGTTAAGAGCAACTACACAACAAACAGAGTAAAATATGGACCTACTGGAAGGTCAGAAAAGGGATTGAAAGGAGTATGGACTTCCCCATCCAGTTTAAATTTACAGGCATAAGCACTCGCTTATCACAGCAGTTTATCACCTCTTACATACTTTCTTTATTGCTGAAGTGATCAGAGCCTTTCCACAGTAACGGTATTCGAATATCTGTAGGGAAAAAAAAGTAGGGAAATTAAGTTATAGCAAATACTGTAGATCTGTGATCAAAACAAATTACAAAAAATTTCTTGTTGCTTTTCCTGATGTTCTGGAGGTAACAGGACCTTCTAACCAAAGAACAGCATAAGTATTTCAATTTTATTATCCATATCAAAATAAAATTCATCAATTAGTTCAATTTGAAGTGTCATTTTCTTTTAGAAATTATGCTAGGATAAAGAATATTTTAAATCTCATTTGAAAGTGCCTGGGGTAACATTTCTGAGTGGCTGTGTAACATAGTTCTGAGAGGTATTCTCAAAACTCGGAGGTTCTGAGTTCATTATTATTATGCACAGCTGTAAACTGAAACTCTGCTTGCCTTGTGCTGAAAGCCACTCATACAACTGCAAGAAGAAAAACTTCCTGCTCTA
Source organism: Syrrhaptes paradoxus (assembly GCA_013400615.1). NCBI lineage: Eukaryota > Metazoa > Chordata > Aves > Pterocliformes > Pteroclidae > Syrrhaptes > Syrrhaptes paradoxus. Next base: position 55,151 of record VZTO01016581.1, on the reverse strand, counting down.
ATGGAAAGACTGGGATACTTACACTGCAAACACTTCAGTCTTGTTTTGATAACCATAGAGAAAATATCAGTTTTAATCACATTCCCAGTCAAAATTGTCTTAGTTGGCATAAAAAGAGTTTAGAAATCTTTTGGTTTTTTTGCTCAGAAATATCCTTCTACATCAGAATCATAGTAGAGAGGCAATTACAGAACCATTGTTTTAAGTCATGCCTGTGATTTTAATATTACAGAAGTATTTTCTTCAACAAATTTTCCACTTTATCTACTCCATCCAACACAGTACTGATGGACTTTTTCCTCTACTTTTCAGGACTCAAGTTTAGACACAATGTTTCTTATTAGTCCCTTGTTAAAAGACAAATGCAGCAGGGGCTTTGTAATTCCAAAGTTGGTTTCTTAGGTACAACGCAGTGTTGTTCAGAACTATATGCAATATATTAAGTGACACATGATGGCAGCAGTGAACAGCACTAGCTCAATTGTCTTTTGATAAAAATCTTCTATATTGCTACAAAGGAGCATTGCTGTCTCCGGTGTTGATCTTCATATGAGGCTAATGGAAAAATCCACATATATTCTGCTTAGATGCAAAGCAGTAGTGGTATTTTGGCAACAAATTGTCATGTATCCCTACAGGGTTTTACCCACAAAACTTCCTGATGATTTATGCAAAACTGCATATAGTCACTCTGTTTCAGAAGTTAAATTTATTTTTTTCATTTAATATAAGTTAATTTTGATTATGTTATGAAACATCTTATTATACATGCTATTTTAATTTCCAAACTTGCAAATACATCTGTTTTTAAGTGTTTATGAAAACTAATGAATTTTCAACAGCGAACTCCCAGTCCAGCTTCAGACTGCCACGACTTCCTAAAAATCAATATGTCACCACGTTCTGAAACTGCTTTTCACTTCTAAAGATACATTTGCATAGTAAGCATTTCTGAAAATAGGTTTTCTAGCAGAAATCGTTTCATTAAAACAGTTACAGAAGTCTCTCTAAAACTTTAAATATATATATTTATCTCTATCAGAGACAAAGCACAAAATGTTTCTTTCCTAAAAGACAAAGGTCTTAAATTTACATAAATACGTGAAAAGAGTTACAATGAAAGCCTTTTTGCATCTTTAATCACAGCAAACTCTGAATGACAATTTTAATGTGTTCAATAGGTCTTGTTAACAATTAGAATATGAGACTAAAGATTACCTCTGTATGGCACTTTCAATATCGTGCTAGCTGAAAAATTTACACCTTAGTCAGAAAATCATCAGGATATAGATAGTCAATTGACAGAACAAGTTTAACATGATACTTGTAAATCAGTTTTCAATTCATTCTTGGACTGAAAGAGCTGCCGTTTATCAAAAACAAAGATCAGCTTTCACACACCTTTATTTCAGTTACCATTAGCTGTAAATTCTTGTGGATTCAAATTGGATACATTCAATTGATCAGATTTAAAGACAATTATTCCTGTATAAAATTACTTTAATTACGATTATGCTTTTTGATCACCATTTAATGTATTATCTTCTGACAAAATAATTGATAACATAAATTACATAATTTATCCACACACGTGGGGGATAAATAAGTAAAAACAATAGAAGTGTGAAAATCCGCAGATTAAGGAATGCACTCCCCGCACAGTATCTGACGTACAAGGCTTTCTGTAGGAGTACATTGCTCAGTACTGCTGCATAGCTGTTTCTGAACTGTAGGTGCTGGCCACATGATCACACTTCTTTTCGGTAACAGCTTAAGCTTCTGGCACATAATAACCATATGACATGCTAATATATTTTTAAGTGAATGGATTACTTTCCCCTGACTCACTGCTCATTTCCAGCCTCTCCCAGACAATTCAGTCATGACACCTGATACACGCTGCTTGTATTCGCAACTGCATTCTCAACAAGGCTGGCACAGGCACATGTGCCTTCCAAACATGCTGGGCAACTCCAGCTGCAAATCCACTGAAGGTCAGCATACAAGAGAGAAGAAATGTAGCATGCTCAATTTTCAACACAAGGACCGGGAAAGACAGGGAGAAGAACAATGGGATGTGACAGATGTGAACATACTGCAGCTGTGGAAGCAGACAGGACTGGATTTGGCATGCTGCATGGACAGAGGGTAACAAGTCAGAGGACAACATGAGGAGGAATCAGGGAGGCACGTATTAATGTAATCTCAGGGTCTCACAGTCATGTGTCTTGCCCAGGAAGCTCCTGCCCTTGCCAAGCACAAACAAGCCTGTCCCCACAATTACTTCTCATGTACCTCAGTTCTCTGCTTCTCAGGCACACACAGGGGAAAAAAAAGGAGTTAAAAACAGATTATCTGTACAAGGCCCAAATCTCTCAGCAGAGGCCAAGAAAAACCCTTACACTTTCCTGCTGTAGACTGGACCTGGGTAGGTTTCCTGACATGAGTATCTGAAGAGGGGTGAGGCATAGCAGCATCCCAGTGCTCACAGATTAGAGTTCACAATGAGGTACCTGATGCCTCCTTCTCTTTCTTGCCTCGAGCTATGCCATACTTGTGAGGACCATAACCTCCGATTTGAGAACCACTGTGTTAGTAACAGGACAGAGTCATTAACAGATTGCACACAGTAGGGAGTACTGTATTTCACCCTTCTATTCTCTTGTCCCATCAAAAGAAACCAGCTAAATGTTTCATATCCCAAACTAATTTGTCATGCTAAAAATAGAGTCCTTACACAATTCTGATGTTCTAAAGATAACAAAACCATATTATGTGATCCTAAAGTCTTCACTGCCAATAACTCTACAAATCTCAAGAAAGGTGCAACCACAGCACAGACAAGCAAGCAGACACTCTCATCCAAGTACCATAAGGAGGAAAGGCAGATTCACATTCTGCAAACAGCTGTGCTGGCAGAAAACATTACTGAACCATGTGCTCAACACTCTTCGTCCACTAGAAGTTACCTTTCTTAAAGATATGGCAAAATACGCAGAATTAACTTAAATAGTTTAAGCAGTGAGCCCTTCTACATTATTGTACTTTTAATGAAGCTGGTCTGGAAGCACCAACAGCAAAGCTAGCAGAACAGCCACTACAAACTACAGACATGCTAAACATAGTCACATGCACTATTGTCACAGGCAAACAAAGTGATAAATTCATAGCACTGAAGTTTGAGAACAGGTTAGGAAACAGTGTACCAGCCTACTGGAAATCACTGTTAAATATTCTTGTTACTGGCTTACATTGAAGCCATACCACTATACCTTTGCTGGAGTAATGTAATCTGCATTAACTAAACAATATTTGCGTACTAGTTACAATTCTGCCCTCAGTTTGCTAGACACACCCTGTATGATCACATCAAAGTTCGTCTTTGTGGGGAAGAAAAAAAGCTATCAGCACATTTGCACTTATTTAGCTTTGAAATGTATTCAGTGTTTAGTGACAAACAGAAAGAAGTATTTCCCACTGTGAAAGTCCCTGAAAGTAAACGGAAATACTAGGTAGGATCTTCAAAAGCACATGTGACTTAAAAGCGCAAGTTGCCCTGAAGCACAAGAGGATTTATGCCCCTAAAGGGCATACACACTTTTAAAAATGCCATATTTTTTTTGTATAGTTTATTTTACAAGTTACTCCCCAGCCAGTTAGCTCCTGTAACTGACTACTCAGCCACTCACCTGATAGAGCAACTTTTGCTCTGCATGCTACCCAGCCTTTTGTCCCATTTTCTGAAGACCTGCCAAAAAGAAAAGAAAAACGAAGTTTGAGATCTGTGCATTTAGACTTCTAAAAGTCAACACTTTAAATGTTAAAAGTGCCAGGAATTTCATATCACAACTCATTTCAAATGCTTTTCTTTAAAGTTAAATTTGGTATATCTCTGGTTTAAGATATGAGTCATTAGATTCTTGAGGATAATCTGGAAGGAAGGTACACCATCAATTTTCTTAATTCCCTAGAAGATTTTACTCCTAAATTTATTTAAATTGGGTATTAAAAGACAAGTAGATTCATCTTCCTTGTCTTTTCCAGATCCAACAGAATCAAATACGTTATCGACTTTTCCTCTTCTGTACACATAAATGAATAAGCAACTGAATTTATCAGTTCTATTATTGGTTAGAGAATTGCCTCCTCCCATATTAACAGAGTCCAAATACAAAACATTGCATTGTTAATACTGTGATTTTACATGCAGGCAGGCAGTTTGCTAAGTAGCTAGAGTGAAGATCTCAAGGTCAATCTTAAATTGAATCAAAGCAATCTGTAGATAATGAGTAACAACAGAGTGTTCTCCCTATATTTGCCACTCACCTAACTCCTAACCAAATAAGGTGAAATTAAATTTTCTAGCTGTTACCAATATCCTGACTTCCAAAGGCAGTTATGATATCTACAGAACTCACAGATTACAGACTCACGTAACAAGAAACAGGGACAAAATCCACTTGAAAACCCTATAATTTTATCTCTCAGTCATCATCATCTTATACTAAGCCTTAACCAAATTCCACCCTTGAGCAAATACTGAAAAAAGAACTGCAAACATATTATCAGCTATCAAAGATATGATATGAAAGGCAGAGACATAACCCTACTGCATGCATCTCTTCTAATGATCTCTGCTGATAATTCAAAGGGCCCAATTATGACAAAACTCCAAGCGATGCATGACAGACACAAATCAAGTAAACTATACTGCTGAGTATGACTGTAAGAAAATAATACTGCTGTTCAGATATATCTCCAAGTATCTCTGCCCTGATTTGGACACCACCATTCTGTGGCCACTGGCATCAAAGACCAGGAGTTGAGAACATCAGCATGCATATATATATATATATATATATATATTTGATAGTATTCCATCATTAAAAACATAAAAAACATAAAAGATTAATCACTATAAAGGTCTTCATCTTAGTAGGAAAAAGCAATACAACTGCAATAATTACAGAATACAAGTTATAAGTGCTAGCGTTCAAAATGAGCTTTCACGATAATACTTGACTTATTCAGAAAATGCAACTCTTCCCTTCAATAAATTTCTCTTATAAGACCACATTTCTGAAAGCAAAAAGTAGCAGGACTGTTCTATAGACAACAATTAAGTGGATCTAAGCTTGTACTTCAAGAGTTTCTACACTAAATTGCAATATAATATTTCATTAAAATAATAATCTGAGAGCAATAGCGTTGCACCACAATTCTCAACATTGCACTCAAAATATATTCCATTAGGCAAAAAGTATTTGAATAAGCCACATGTACTTTAGCTCATTCAAGAGTTATAATGTGAGATATTTCCAACCATATCAATTTTTCTTCATTTTTATTGTTGTATTTTATTACTTTGCTGTAGTTAACAAAAGTGGCCAGCAGAGGGTACCAATTAACCACGATGATTCTGTCATTAAAGGAGCCTTAATAACAAAAGAAAGACTGAAAAGTAGAAATAAGTGTATTCTGACTTGGGTAGTTTTGTTTTGTTCCTTCAGACTTGGATAGGTACCTTTTGTACACTAAAGGTCACCGAGAAAACATGTCTATTTTGTTACCTGATGTTCAGATGCTGAATTCTAGTTTAATGTCAATAATAAAACCTACCCAGAAAAAAATGACTTGTATTTAATTTCTTAAAGTAAAAAGAAGATACTGGAATGGTCTTATAAAGTAATGTTTTAAGGCAGCAGTAACATATGTTTGTATAGGGGAAGACAGAAGGAAAGGTTTAAATCTGCTTTTCTAGACAGATTGCTAAGAATTCACGTAAGCAAAATCCTACTTCATAATGCTCCATTTGAATTTGAGCTGTTACTCACTGTTCTTCAGTTCTGCACAAGGCCAGCTCTTCTTTTTGCTTCTGTAACTCTGTCCTGTATGCACGGATACGAGCATTGCAAACCATCAGGTTTTTAACCACTTGCAAGAGCTGGTCTTTCTGTGTGCTCACTGCAAGCAGCTTACAGATGCCTTCTCGCATGCAGATTTCAAAGTTAATCTTCTCTTGGATATCACATTCCTAGATATGCAGAAAACAAACACAGGAGTAACCAAAAATCCAACTAACAATATCCTGAATTTTTAACTAGCTCTACATACTTCACAGTTGGGACAGAAAACTCTAGATTTTAAGTCTATGTATCCACTACAATGGTTACTAAATGTAAAATGGTACTCTCTTCAGGAACAGTAAAACACAGGATGGAAGAGACCCACTATACCTATTATACATGCAAATTCCAAACTGGGTAGTAAAAGTAACTCACCATAGCATCTGAAAGTTACTAAAAATTTATGTGCCTCGCTGTGTCATTCATGGGATAACATGTGGTCCTCTCATATCATCGAGAGGCCTAACCAAACAAAGCTTATAAATCAATATTCCACTTTTTACTGTGATCTCTACTAAAATAAACTCTAAACTCAGGAAAATATCTGAAATCTTTTAAAACAGAAATTCAATATAATTACTTCTTTAGCTATCTTGAAAAGGGTTAAAAAAAATCAATATCATTACTTCTTTGGCTATCTTGAAAAGGGTTAAAAATGCATGTTTTTCACTTATGGTTGATGCAAAATTCAGGCAACATCAGAAACAAAAAAAAGTATAATATCCCAACACTTGACTGTTTCAGTCCATGAACTGAAAGCCAGGATCACGCCTTCGCTGGGGGCACAGCTATGCACACTTTCATTCAAAAATATGAAATAAGGTAGACTTGCCTGACAAGTCACTAGAATTCTGCATCAAGGGTTTTTCTGAAGGAATGAGGGGTTTTAAGGTATCACAAAAAACTTCTAGGAGGTTAACTTTTTCCTACATACTTGCAGAGAAAACAAACATTTGTGAATGTCCATTATTCTTTACTTTCAGACATGTCAATCTACACCAAGCCAGCAGATAATTAAGGTGAAGGATCACAGATAGTTTGCTGTCTCCCAAAGGTGTGCCAGATGCCACTGATGGCTCTGATACACTTTTCCTTGTTATGTGCTCATCCCTGGCCAAACCAAATATTTCTGTTTCATAAAAAAAAACAACCTGTGTTGTCACTGTATTGCAGGGGTGTATCGTAAATACGCTGCAAGTGAGTGATGAGTGAAGCTTTTTCAGCACTGAGCAAGAGTGTCCCAACTACTTCTGGAATGAAAAGTATCGTGTCAGTTCTCAGTTTTATAGTACATTGGAACTCAAAAGAAGCGCTTGGGAGATGGAACTATAAGCAATTGACTGAAATTCATGGTACAATAATTGGAATTTACGAGTTTAGTGTTTCAGCTGGTAGAAGAGTATGGGCAACTGCTCTCCCTTGAGCCTCTAAACAGGATAGAAATAAGAAGCAGCTAATTTCCCCACAACTCAAGTACTTGAGAAATCCAGAACCCATGAAAGCAGTAATGTGGACAACATTCTTCATAGCAGCCACAAGAGACAGGTGGAAGCTCACTACGTAGTCACCACCTGTTCCCTCCGAACTCTGCAGGAGCGGGTTTTATTGGTTTTGAAAGTCTGATGCCATAATGTAAAGACCCATAGCATTTCAGCTGTTGTTCCAGCTGCTCACAGAGCATTTCTCCTTGCAAACCACCCTCCTTTACCCTAAAGGAAAAGTAGCTCTGGTCTATAAGCCACACTCAGTACCAGCATAGTAACACACTCAAGTTTAATACTCTACTACACGGTATCAGAAACAGAGCCGATTCCCAGCCACCTCAGAACGCGATTACAAAACCCAGAGGCTATCTATCAGATCCCTTCAGCAGCCTCTCATTCTTTTTCCCACCTCTTCAGTTACAGACAGCAACTTCATTCTTGTTAAAAGGGGACCTTGAACCATACAGAAGCTGCTTCTGCCCTACACCCAGAGTCAGCAAGTCGCTAAGCCCACGTACACAAATGTAGTTTCTCATTTACCTCAGATAGTAAAGGAGGTGGGTTTTCTCCCAAGATGATAAAGACCCCAGGCTTGTGTACTCAGGCAAAGCAGGACAAATACATGTTCCACTGAATTTGTCAGTGTTTAAGACAATTAAGACACATGGTGAGAACACAGATGACGACTAGACACCACCATGAAGGAGAACACTAATGAAGTACAGAGGACTCTCCAGAAACTAAGAACTCTCTATCGGAGACACCATAAAAAATGCTTGGGACACACAGAGGTTACCAAGCCCTCTGGCACCAGTGGGTTGTTTGGTGGTGAACAACTCCCAAAACTCACAAAAATGTTTTCCATGGAAGTTCTGCTGGTATTCCCAACAGTCGATACACAGATGCCTGGGACACAGTATGGCACCAATAGACGAGCCCAGTTTCCCCCCTCATGGATTTGCTATCCAAATTTTCAGCCCCAGCCAGTGCAGGATAAAGCAGTGCACCAACACCTCCGCATCCCCAGCACTTGCTTCTCTATCCATGCTTTTTCTCAGCTCTCATTCCAGAAGGAAAGGAGAAGCAAATAGCTTCCATCAATCTTCTTTTATTCTGAATCAAATTTTACACAGCTATGAGAAGCTAAGCAAAGCCTACAGCTGCCCCTAATAAATAATTACGCATTATTTGGGCATAAACTAATACATCAGCTGTTACAGAGCTGAATTTAATTTCAGAAGAGCAAAATAGTACTTCCCCCTAACTTTTCCCAGGGTAACAGGCCTCTATACTGACCCAGCACAGACTATGGCTCCTCTCCAGGACTATCACCCCATATGTAACCATGGTGAGGAAATAAACTCTCCTAGTCTGGGACATCTGCATGTATCAGTATCGAGACTTCCAGAACTACACAAAGAATGTAGTCCATGCTACACCTCAGCCAGGCTCACATAAAATATTCTAGACTAGCATTAGACGGTTGTTGTGTCATAGCTTAAATAATTGCACTGTATAAATTTAATCTGAAGGAATGACTGAACAACCTGATTTGGAATGTATTAACTTCTTCACATCTAAAAAAAAAAAAAAAAAAAATTGGTCAGCTTCCCCTTGTACCAGTTCCTTCTAAAAACACAAGCACACCATCTGGCCTTGGAGAAATAACACAGCCCTGTTTTGCCATATGCTGCCTACTAGTCCACTGGTTCCCTTGTGGTCTCCATCCTTCCCCCACCAGTGGCAGCATAACCCAGACAAGATTACTAACAGCTGCTGAGATTTTCAGACCCATACTCAGGAACTGCCTAAGCAATACTTTCAGAAAGAGTCTTCATATTCCCCAGCTAAGTAGATATATAGAAAATATGAAATTTTAAAGGATTTCTAGTTTCACACAGGTGATGGAGTCAAAAAAAAAAAAAAAAAAAAAAAAAAAAAAAAAAAAAAAAAAAAAAAAAAAAAAAAACAGAAAAAATCCAAAAACATCAGCGAAAAAAAATGGTATGGATACTTCTGAAGGCAGGTCAGACTGAAATTTTATTCAATCTGTATCTTAAATACAGGCTTTCAAAATCTCATTCCAAGGTATACTCCTGATTTGTTACAGAGGCTTAAATCTAAACCCCATAGGTTTACCATACTTATCTAACATAAGCAATAGACAAGCAGCAAGTATTCTCCTAAAATAGAGGCTGTGAAGCCAAGATATCAGCTTGGGGACTTCTCTAGCTAGAGGCAGGAACGAGTGTTCGTTGCAATTGACAGCAATAGCTTTACAGATACAGCTCAGCTCAACTAATCGAGGTTTTTAAGTGATTCGAGGTTTAAACAACCCCTGATTAGCAGGCAGATCTCTGATTAAAAGAGTGAAGAGCTAGGAAAGACCAGCTTCACGCTCCGAGACCCCGAAGAGGGCGAGCTGGGAGCGGCGGCACCTTTGTCCGGACAGCTAACAGGGTGCCCCTACCACAGCGCACCCCGCCCGGGACCCCGGGCTCGGGCACACACACCCTGCAACTCCCCAGGCAGTCTGCAACCGGAACGGGCACGCCGAGCTCGGCTGCCATCCGCACGCAGGAGGAGCGGGCGCTGGTCGGCCGGAGCCGGTAAGGGACAGCACCTGCGCCGGGCCCCGCGGATGGGCTCCTTCCCCACCGCCACCGCCCGTGCCCCACCGTTCGCCGCCCGCGGCTCACCGGCTCCTCACGGCCGGTACCCGGCCCGCGCCGCCGCTGCATCCTCCCCACCGGCGCCGCTGTTCAAAACTCCCGCCCCCCGCAACGGCCGCCGCGGCCCCGCCCCCCGGCCGCCTCACCGCGCTGCCGACACCTCGGCGCGACAGCAGCGCGACAGAGCGCCCGCGTTGGGGAAAGCCGATTATTCTGTTCTCTATTAACGTGCATTAATGATTCACTGGACTGCCTGGGGAGGAACGGGAGCCGTCTCTCTCTTGCCGCCAGCCTAGCAGCTCTGGTTGTCTTCAGCAGATGTAACCAATGAGCCAAAATACTGCCTCCCGTCCATCCCTCGCCCCTCGTTTCTTTGCTTTCCTGTCTGAATTCCTCCTCGGCGGGTGATGGTCACTGGCACGGATCCTCATTGCTTCGCACAGGGCTGTCAGTGTTTGTGAGAAGCGAAATGTGCTGGAAGGAGTGCGATGCACAGCGCTGCTTCTACAGAAGACCCAAGTCTCCTGGAGAACATATGCTTATTTAAAATATAAGAAAATGCAGTTAGAAGGGGGAAATTGAAAATCCTTGTCACTTCATCAATATTTCACATGGGTGTTGGTGGCTCTGCTTGCCCCCTGACATTTGCAGCCTGCGCACAGACCCAAGGGGCTAGCCTTCAAGGAAAATCGTGAACTTCCAGACTAAAGGTATTCATTCCATGGTGGAAGGCAGAGGACAGCAAGCTCTGCTTCCCCACGAAGTGTCCAAGTTTCACCTTGAGGCAGAGACGGCAGCAGCAGCTGTTCAGCAGTGCCTGTCTCCATCTTGGGCCATGTAAAAAAGGGTGAAGAGGCATTCAGATATCCATTAAATACCTTCATATCATCCTGTTATGTAAGTCTTCCACGTACCATTGGAAGCCCTACCCCAGGTTGTAGATTTATAGACACTACGGTTGTCCCATTTTTAGATATTCCCCCCTGTTCTTTAGCTCCTGTGACTTCTCTAAAGAAGACTCTGCCCTATGTCCAGTGGAGAAATCCCATCAGGGAGCCAAAAGGCTTTTGCTTAATCATGGGATGATCCTTACAAGCTGCATATGGACAGCCAAGATATCTAAGACTGGATTTGAGGGAGACCAGAAGGAAAGTCTCCATGTAATCCCGGTGCTTCATGCATTCCAGTGGGACCTTCGCATTCTTGTCTCTGCTATGGAGTTCAGGATTTCGGACACATCAAGTGAGACCCGTCAGAAGAAGGGAGAACAAGAGATGCCAAATCAGAATGCCCTCTTCCTTCATGGTAAGGCATATCTCTGAAGGTGTGGTCCAGCCTCTCCTGAATCAGTCAGATATGGGATCTGAGCCTCAAAAAACTCCAAATAATTTTCTGGGCTACAGATGAGAATTAGAAACAGGAAGACGTCATGGAGAGACCATTCCTGGAATTGAAACCAAACAAGTGCAAGCCTCAAGTTAACTGAACCGCATTATTATAGAATGAATGCTTGACCAAAGTAAATAAGGAGGAACTCCAGTCTCAACAAATATCAGTGGCTGAAACTCTTCAATTAGTTTTATGCAAACTATGAGAGCAGCTGGAAATGAGAGCCTTACCACAGAGATAAACAGATAAGGAAATAATAACTGTAATTCTGCCTTATCAAAATTCATCCCCCAACTCACAAGACAGTGCACTACCGCAGAGAACTAATACAATGTGTAAAAAAGACACACTGAAACACTTTCCACCCAGCATCATCCCAAGCAGTTCAGCACTCCAGGCTAGACTCCAGAACAAACCCACTGGTTCAAGTATTCCCAAAATGCTCCCTGCAAGACTACCAAGAACAGCTGTCTCAGGTGTGCACCAAAAGGGTTTTGTCAAAAGCCAGGGTGGTTACACAGATGCAATAAAAATGACTGCAAAATGACAAGTAATGCCTCAGCCTGTTTCAGGCAATCAGCATCTCTAAAGTAATTTTTGCTGGTGGTGCAGACAGCTTCCAGGAATCTGTGGCAGCTTTCCAAGAATGCTAATTAGCATAGTTTTGCAGTACAATCTGTTCAGCAAAGCCTAGTCTTAATAAGTCCCAAAATGTGATTACTAATAGCATAAAGAGACCGTGCCTGCAGCCCCTACACGTTCCTACTGACTTTGACTTGAAAATGGAACCCTCAAGATGGGTTCAATGGGAGCTAAATGTGTAGGACTCAGCCTTAATTAACATGAGTAGTACCTTCTCAAGCTCAGTGCATATCTACCCTTGAGCTGGTTCAAATGCCCAGTTTTCAATGACATTAGAAACATGTTACAAAGTCTGGCTTTTCACTGTCTTGCACCTGCTTCTGCTTTGGTCCTTGTTTGCATTCACTTCCTAGAGACGTTTGTTTTTTTTCTTTATAAAAGCAAGCTTCATAATTCAGTTGCTCTGTCAGATGCTTAATTAAAAAAATTAAACATTTCACCAAACTTCTAGTCCTTTCTCTTAAGGGAACATGAGTCTGAGGCTTTAAACAGTATTTCTGCAGGTGTTGTATGAGGCGAGATGTTCTCTCTGCACGCCAAGCCTAACTCCAGCTACGCTTTCCTGCTGCTGCAGCACATGTACGAACTTGAAATGAAGAAGGCTTTATTCCATCTATATTATCCAGCCATTTGGGATTCAGCTAGCAACTACTCTGCTCCTTAATTTAAGAGTAATCCCAACAGACAGCAACAATAAAAAAGCTGTAAATGTAAAAACAATGTAAAAACACTTTAACCATGTTTCTTTTCTCCAGACAAGGCTTCACTGAAGGGCAGGGAAACCTGAGGCACAACCTACAACACAAGGAAAATCCTGCGCAGTCACTGCTGCGCTAGCGCAAGAAGCCAGAAGTGGGGAGGGTGAATTAAATAGGGGATCTATATCCTGCCTTCTGGGGTTGCTTAAGTGAAACATTTTTTTCAGATGAATCACACCTTTACACCATCCATTTATTTGCCACTCTATTTGCATTGCAAACCATTTGGCTTCCTTCTAGTATTAGGGAAACTGTATAGCAGTTAGATCATTGTCTATCTAAATCACTGTTCTGCTCAAGTGTTACATCAGCACATTATTTTAAATGTTAGGCCTATCATTTTGGTTTAGCAGGTACAAAATGTCTACACCTACTCTTGACAGCACTGCAATATTTTTTCTTAATTTCTTAGTTCCCACAGCTTGCTACACCTACTCCTTGAATATCATCAGAGTGTGCCAGTAGAAATCCATTCCATTTCTATTCAGATTTATCCCAAATGGAAATACATGAAGATTTGTACTGGACATATGGAAAAGAATTTGCAAGGCTTTTTATAACTGACTTCCACTTATTTACTTTCAAATTGAAAAGGAAACTGTTGCCATTGATTGCCACTGACTTTGATTACCATGACGTATGACCATTATAGATAGGTTAAATGGTAGAGACTCTGGGATTTAGTGTGTTTACCTGAATGCTTACTGAAGCCAGGGCTAAGTTAAAAGGCAAACTTATTAGCCTTGGTACTCATTTCTTCATTTCAGCCTGCTGAGGTCAGTTAAGTCCTTCCATTTGCTCAGCTGGGCAGAAGGTCAACATGTAGTCCTGCAAAACAAATTAAATGTGGGTAACTACCTTGCTGTCATGCATTTCTGCTTCAGTTTTGACTTGATCAGGTGAATATTAATAATCTAGCCGATGACAGTGAGCTAAAACCTAATCCTATCAAGGTGAAAGCAACAGCAAGAGAACAGTTTGTAGTCTCCGCATTACCCAGCTGACCAGTGTGAAGTCCGTATCCTATCTAAGGTAGTTATAGAGTCAGTCATTGAAGACTGCATCCTAAAACAAGAAGGTGTCTAAATTAGCTAGGATGCATCATCATTACCTTTCTCTGATAATTAGACACAGAGGTCAGAATACCTTAGAGTAAACTTGTATGATTTCAGGTGTTCTCAGATTAACTCTACCCTGAGACCTTGCTCATCTACTGCTCAGGGTTTTTTGATATTCTGCAGTCCTCCTTCAACTGCTCTAGCGCACCAAATGGCACTGAGGCCATGTCTCTGTGCGATGTCATCAGCAGAACATTGATACCAGGTGCTTCAATGAACTATTGTGTTGATCATTGTATATGCCTGTAGGATTTCTAAAAGAAAAGTGCTTTTTTAGCACACGGAGAAATTATGGTCATATAAAAATTATACTGCTGTGTAAACCCAGAGAGGCCCTTTCAGCTCTTCCATATTAAAGAGATGTTCACTATAAAAAGGATTTCTTAGAGGTTCTACACTGTCACTCCCATATCATACCTCTATACCAGGATTTCTCTGTTGGGTATACAGTCCTGATTTACTTTCTTGTGCATTTACTGCAGGTGGCATTTGGTGTACAAAATATCCATCTGAGACAGTTGCATGCAAATATTTGCTGGGCAGCCTGCTGGCGAAGTCACCATTTTGTGTCACGGGAGAATGTAGCTGGGCACTGTGTATTCTGGTTTTACAGTCAGGTGTGTGATGATTTTTCCTAATCAATCTTGCACAGGCAAGTAAAAAGTCAGTGGATCATTTAATTGGATTGCTATTTTGAGTGTGAAACAGGAAGCAGGTACACTGAGAATGTCACAAATCTAAACTATATCAGAAAGTAATGATAGAAAATCACCTTCCTTTTGACAGCCAGAGAACTACCACCTATTGCTAAGAGAGCAGATATAAGCCCACTTCTGACCACAATCTCACAGGAAAAAGGAGAGATTCTCCAGTTAGCTCTCAGGATCTGTACTGGGTCTGGCCGAGATGGAGTTGGTATCCCCACAGCAGTGCTCACAGCAGTGAGTGTTGCCCTGGCAGCCAGCAGGGTGTTTAGAACGCATCTTGGGAGGGGGCGGAGCCGGGACAGCTGACCCGGATTGGCTGTTCCATACCATGTGAGCTCAGCTCAGCCACAAAAGCCAAGGGAAGGCAGGAGGAGGGGGACATTTGTTACTGCGTTTGTCTCCAGGAGCAGCTGCTACACACACTGAAGCTCTGCTTTCCCGGGAAGTGGCTGGACATCACTTACTGAGGGGAAATAGTGAATAACATCTTTGTTTACCTTTTGTTTCTGTGCGTGGCCTTGGCCTTTGCTTTAATTAAACTGCTTTTATCTTGACCCACAAGTTTTTCATCTTATTCTCCCCTTTATTTTGCTGAAGGGGGAGTGACAGAGGGGCCTGGTGGGCACCTTGCATCCAGACAAAGTTAACCCACCACAGGATCACATCAGATTTTTTTGTCTGAATGTGGATACAGGCTGAGTATTGCAGATGGCCTCTTCTTTTTTTGCATATGATTTGCAGTATCTCTGCAGAATACAATAATTAGCAAATGGTCTCTGCCTGAAGTGAGTTTGTAGTCTGGTATAATTTTTTTCCAAGTACAGGAGTGTAGGCATCTAGGGAAAGTAAAATAGCACAGCAATGTGGTCTTGAGGCCCAGCAAAATAAGGTACCCTCTGGGCAGCCACAGGCATTCAAGTTCCCCCTGCACTGCAGCACTGCTAAGGAAGAAAATATCAAGTGTCCTTTACCAAGGCAAGTTTTGAGGTGACAGCTGTTGTTCCAAATAACTGAGGCACAATAGCCCATGCCTGGTGGGGTGTGTGAATCAACCGCTATTTCTTTGCATTCCACACAGTTTTTGGATTGTTTTCATCCTGCCTCAGGGATGATACTCAAAGGGGTATGGGTAAGAATCTACAGTTTACTGAAAACTCTCACTTTGCCCTAAGGCATGTTTCCCATCAGTAAGCAATTAGTTTGTTTCAATAGTTCTCGCAGTTACACTTAGGGCTATAACCATCTATAGCTCTGTAGTTCTTCCTGCGTTGTCACAAAGCTATGTTTTTTTGGTATTTTTCTAAGTCCTGAGTTTCAGTTGGGAAATCAGTGCAATTTATTTCACACGCAATTCCTCAAACATGGAAGGTATGTGGTATGAACTTTTTTAAGTGATGTTCCTTACCATCCCGTGTCCATTGCAGAAAGAATGCTGTTAGAATGAAATAGCTTTAAGTTCTGCTTTGATGGTGGGCTTTGTACTTTCCTTTGGAGAAAATTTCTACATAAGTCACAATGAGGAAAATGCTCTGCTGTATGGGGAAATCTTTTTTAAAAGATATTCTGACACCTCTTTTTGCTGTCTTTCAGTCTCTTGAGTGGGGCAGCTTCTTCCAAAAACAAATTACCCCCTTTCTGATGCAGATTGTGTCTCATTTCAGAAGAGCACCAGGAACAGCAACTGCTGTACACATCTGCTCTTTTCTGTCTTATTTCAGTGCATAAATCTGGTAGCTAACCCCACAATTACTACCTGAACAGGAACTCACGTGCTGCACAGAGCTGGTTGATGCCAGGCCAGTTTGTTGCAGCCACATAAAACATCCTGTCGCAGTCAGAGAGCCATGTTAGGTTTGTCCCTCACTGCCACCAGTAATGTCCTGACCCTGTTCAGCTGCTGTTACTTGTCCTCAATTACCTCAAGGTCCCAGTGCTGTTGCCAGAGGTGCTGCTACACTGTGGAAGATTTCAAAAAGCCACCAGTCTGAGGAGCAGGAGTGAGCCAGCTTTGTTAAAAGACTCCATCCATCTCTTTCTTGGGCACATTACAACTTAGAGCTTAGACTTCATCACCTGAGGAAAAGGTGTTGGCAACTTGGTGCATTCCTCTTCCACTTCAAAATAAGCACAGTAAAGAGTAAGGCATGTCCCCCCAACTTTTCCTCTCTCAAGGTGTTAGTTATATTTTGTTTATCTTCCTGACTGAAGTAACTTTTTTTTGAGGAAAAATCAAGACGGCTGCAGTGCAGGCCAGACCTCCCTGACACTCCTCCCCACCTCGTTCTTCTCCTGGCTTTTGGAAAATACACCCACAGCTCTCACTAGGTATGGGCTAAGTGGTGCAAATCAACCCAGAAGGAAACACTTTGTTCTCTTTTTTACCCAGAAGAGCATGCAACAGTATAGGTGGAGAAGAGGAAAGCTAAACAACTTTATAGAGTCAGCTCTAGCCAGGGGTTACCTATGGGAACACTAACCAGTTTGGAGAGTCTGCAAAAAGGCTGGAAGCCAACTGCAAACTGGGTGGGATGTGCTGCTGCAGGACCAGGAGCACTCTCACAGCATGCTGCCTCTCCTGTTGCTGTGACAACAAAACTAATTTGGAAACACAGACTTGACTTTCAAAATATGGTAAATTGGCTTTCAGTGATCAGATTGAAGCCCCTCTCAAAAGAGGAGAAGGCAACAACTAACCAGCACCAAACAGTCACGCTAATCCAAGACATACGTTCCTGTTCTCCTCGTTCCCATTCACTCTTTGCAAGCAGAGTGCTACTCAATCCGTATGCTAGAAATGCACAACAGAAAGTCTCTTTCCTACTGGGTGGGTATGAGTGCCTGTGGCAGGAAAATAAACTTCGTTGTATGTTTGATGAATCCTGAATATATCTGTATGCAAAGCTAATATGAATCCTAGTATAAGGCACTACCATAAAAGTCACTAAAATACTTATTTCAAGTTTCTAAGGTCTTTCCTTAGATTTTACTACTCACTTGTTACTTCCTCTCAATAAACAGAGAGAGAACACGGTAAATATTAAATGCAGGTAAGTTTCAGCAACTCAAATTATCAGGTGCCTTTGTGGTTCACGCTCAAACAGCAAGAAAAACATGGCACTTCCCAGCACACCAGTTACCTGCACTGAATAGGCATATCTATTTTGGGCACAGTTTTTACAGTGTGCCACTTGCCAGAGCCACAATCCCAACTGCATGCAGTGGTAATGGGTGTACAGTTGTGTGCATCTATCTTTATATATCCATATATGGTCTAGTAAAACCTCCCCAACAGAAACTCTGTGCAGATTCACATCTCCTGTAAACTGGTCAGACCACACCATGAAGACCTGGGCGGGGAGCACAGGCATGAAGGGGAGAGACAAACATTTCTGACACCCCTTCTCAAAGAAAACCAGTAAACAAACAAAGGAAATCAGAGGCTGATGAATGCAGCCAAAGTGATCATAGTGAAGCCAATTCTACGCCACATGAAAAAGGCCACCATGAACACGTCAGCATCATGAGCCTGAAGGGGAAAGTGGCTGCAAGTAAAAACAAAACTGAGTCACCAATTTACCTTGTCTAGGATGAGAAAAAAAAAAAAAAAACCCAAGAAGATAAACAACTAGGGTAACTCTTGAAAAGCAAACTGATTTTAGAAAACTCCCTTTTCTAGCCATCCTCAGTAAAATTGAATTATCAGCCAAAGAAAATTTACTTCACTTCTGAAATACAATTTTTAAGCTTGTAGGAACCCTCAAAATAGGAAGAGGTCAGCTAATCAGTTTCCACCCCAAATCAGAAACTATGGGACCCAGTATGGCAGACACAGACCACTACCTGAATAAAAGCTGAATATATTGAATATTCCCACCTTCCTTGCAGCACCAGGGAGGCTGGTACATGCTGGTTTCATTTAAATAACTTTTATCCTTCTGGAAATCTTACTGCAAAGCGTTTAAAGAGATCTTGAAAGAGAGAGATGCACACAAACAAACTGGATAATGCCTCCCCAGCACTTGGCAAAGTCTCAGAGATGAGTCATACATTACGGCTGTATAAATCTGGGCTTTGTGTAAGTGATAGTGTTAGATTCTACCCACTCCAGATTTAAATCACAGGGGATGAAGCTCAGACATGTAATGGTTGATGTACATCCTCCACTGTAAGATGCACACTTACTGATATATCAAAGGGAGGTTGTTCTCCAAACAATGAGAGAATGACTGACTGCTCACATCCAAATAGGTGCATCAGGAGTCTATAAGTGAAGAGAAGAGGAGCAGGATGCCAGTCCAGCAAAACACATATTTAGAGTGCAAGTAAACCCTGAGAAATCTTGAAAGAATTGTGCAGGGCTAGGTAGTTGCTGGATTTCAGATCTAACTGACAAAAACCATGTAGCTTAGTCTGCAGACCAATGGGCTCCTTCAAAGCCATCAACATTTTGTGTTCCCAGGACCATGAAGGTTCTCGTTACCATTGACTGGAGAGGGCGGGTGGGTGTCAGTTCTCCCAAACTAAGTTCACCTCACTGGTAAAGCATTTGTCTGCATCTTTGAGCATCACCACTGAGTAGCTCCCCTTGATGTGGAGGAGAAGGTAGGAAGGCAATGGGACAACAGAGAGAGATTATGGACAACAGAGGACAATCGCAAAGAAAATGGGGACCAAAAGAGAGTCATGCCCATGCACATGCTTCGGCCAGTATTGGTTTCCTCCAAAGAAACAGTCAGGAAACCCAAATTTGGAGGCAAGCATGGTTCAAAACTATTCCCTCCTGACCTCTTTTCTGTTTGTTTTTTTTTTTTTGTACTGGTTGATCACAAAAGAAGGGAAAATGACCACATTTAGACAAGGTAGTACAGGAGAACTACCTTATGCAAAACCTTGCAGCCTGGATGGTAACCCACACACTTTAGAGATTAGCTGAAGCTCTGAAATGCAATTTGAGAAACTTCCTTTGATGTGCCATCTGGCGAATCATTTACTGGGAATGTCTTAATCACATCAAAGGCATCTCTCAGTGCATGTGGATTTTTTCAGTGTTTAGGACTCTGCTGGTTCATTGCACTCAAGGAACAGATATATTAGTACAGAATTAAACTTTGCCACACTGCTTTCTCCCACAGTAATAAAAAATATCTGCAGCCTATTACCACTATGGCCTCAAGCACTACATTTTAGAAGAGGAGAATTCCACTATTACCTCAAAATCTGCTACTCTACAATCAGACTTGCCTGTGTTTCTGAAAATGTGTAAAAATAGACACACATCTGTGGTATCAAAAAAAAACCCCTAGAAGCATATTACCCTATAGAAGGGACCCACTGGCACGACACTCTAACACCAATAACATCTGCTCCTCATACTCAAAATGGAAATCCCATCACTACCTGACACCCCTTCCTAAATCCTGAGACTAAATTAGGGTCATATTAAGAAAAAAAAAATCTTTCTGCCTACTAAATATAGTTTTAAAAAAACACACACAACTACATTCCCAGAAAGGCAAGGACGAGTTATATCGATTTGCACATCAGTCTTTTCTTGCTGCTTCCAGTTTTAATTGTCATATCCTTCAGCATCACAGAATCACAGAATCACAGAATGTTAGGGATTGGAAGGGACCTCGAAAGATCATCTAGTCCAATCCCCCTGCCGGAGCAGGAACACCTAGATCAGATCGCACAGGAACGCATCCAGGCGGGTTTTGAA
>VZTO01016581.1:0-31029 GCA_013400615.1 Syrrhaptes paradoxus | reverse complement strand
CGGGCGGCGGTGGCCGAGGCGACGGGAACCGCGTCGCACCGCCGGGGCCCTGCGGCTGGCCGTGCCGGGCGGGTGCCCGCCCCCTCGGGCGCCGGGCGGAGATGGCGCGATATCCCTGAGAAACCACCGAGAAAGTTTGCCAAGTTTCCCGGCCGGCTGCCCCGGCCCCGGGCGGGTGTGACCGCGGGCTGTTTTCTCGCGCTCAGGGCCCGGCGAGGAATGCACCAGGCGGCCCGGGAGGAAGGCAGGCACCCCTGGCCGGAGCCGCTCGGCAGCGCCAGCAGCTGCCTCCCCTTCCGCTGCCCGCGATGCGGCGACCACAGCCGGTTCCGGAGCCTCTCCTCCCTGCGGGAGCACCTGGAATACAGCCACAGCTACGAGGAGAGGAGCCTCCTGCCCAAGGGCAGCCTGTTCGCACCCCTGAAAGACCCGGAGCCGGTCTCCCCGCCGGAGCCCGCCGGCCAGAGCAGCCCGGGGAGCCCTGGTGCCGCCATACAGCAGAAAGGCTCCTACCTGAATTTTTGCGAAGCGTCCTGCGAGAGTGGAAAGCGCGGGCAGGCGCTGGAGGTGGAAGCCGAGCGGCCTGTCTCCTATGTTGCAAACTACGTGTCGACTGAGTCTCCCGGCAAGCAGGTCTCTAAACCCGGCCTCTCAGCCACTGACTCCAAAGCCTCCTTCGAGGCGCACGTCCGAGAAAAGTTTAACAGGATGGTGGAGGCCGTGGACAAAACAATCGAGAAGCGAATCGACAAGCTTACCAAAGAGCTGGCGCAGAAGACGGCGGAGCTGCTGGAGGTGCGGGCGGCTTTCGTGCAGCTGTCCCAGAAGAAGCAGGAGGTGCAGCGCCGGGAGCGGGCCCTGAGCAAGCAGGTGGATGTGGCGGTGGAAATGATCGCGGCGCTGAAGCAGCGGCTCACCGAGTCGGAGGAGGAGCTTCACCGCAAAGAGGAGTAAGTGGGGAGGCACGGCATCTGCGCGGGCTGGCCGGCATCTGTGCGAGTGGAAGCCTTCGGGGGAAAAGAGGAGAGACGGTTCGGTTGTTTGCTGGTTATAAAAGGGCCTGGTCCTCACCTGTGTGGCCATGTCCCCGACAAGGCAGGGGACAGCTCCTGAGCAGGTGGCTTTCATGCTTGACTCCCCAGTGACTAACCTTTACACTCTCTAATGCCTGTATTGTGTCCCTGCTCTCATGGGGCTGGGGTCGAGCAGAAGCTGTCATCGGTGTGTAATATGATTTACACTGTCACCTCTAATCTGTTATCTTTTTAAGAAGAGATGGGTGGATAAGGGCTGGAGGAAGTATGTAAGAGAATATCAAATAGCACCTTTTTCCTGAAGCCATCCCACCACAGTCAGTGAGCTGTGCAGCAAAGCTGTACGGGAGACAGGGGTGAAAAGGCCATGTCCAAGTAGGTGTTTTAGATGGACACAGAACTGTGAAACGGGAGTCACTGCCGTGGGAATGGGAAGCAGATGCCAGAGTTGTTCTGACTAACGTAGGCCATCTAAAAATATGTTTGTGATGCAGCCATTAAATATGTAGTGATAGCTGATATATTATTTATACATGAACTACTTAGTTTATTCAGCACTTGCTGAAACCTTTCAGGTTTTTTGGAGCAGCACAACTTATTTTAGAGGAATGCAAATAAAGAGCCGTGGTAATGGAGTGCCTCTAAACCAATTCATTAGCTTACAAAGAGAAGATGAGAAGCGCTGGTTGCCATGACGCTGATGTTTGAAGAAATAAGGAGGTGGTGTAGGAGTTCAGTGTAGGAAGTCTGGAAGGCTTTCATGGTTCCTTCCTGTAGTCTAAGGACTAGAAAGAAAAGGCAATGATATCTGTAGGAGTCACCTATCTTGAAGCAGTGCTATAGGTTTCCGAGGAGAGGGGACAGCAAAGGTGGGATTTGAGCCTCTGGGGTGTGTATCTTCCTTGAAGAGATATTCAACAGAACCTCTGATTTCTGAAATATCAGGTGATCCTCATGGAAGAGCAGACTGAAGGACTCAAGATGAAGCTAAAGGTAATGGTGGAACTGAGACAGATTTGAAAGTATGCTGGAAAGACGCCATGAAGATAACTTACGGTTTGAAGCAGTCTTGGTATTCCCATCTAACCAAGGTCCCCTTATGGGCTCTTTCATAGCATGCTTCATTCTACTTGTTCTGTAAAACTATTTTAGAGGGGGAGGGATTGCTCTGTGGAGGTCCTTCCTCTCTGTAGACTAGAGGGGGACCTCGGGTAAACAGCCATCTTAAGCTGGATGCTGAACTTTAGATACCTAAAGTTAAGTGGTATGAATCTCAACCCAAAGTAAATGCAGAACATGTTTTTAAAATTCAAGGCTTGAGATCCACAGGAAAAACCTGACTGTTAGGAGAAAGCAGAAACCATTCAGTGGAGCAAAACCAAAGTTCTGCAGTGCTGCAGAAGAAAATTGCTTGTGGAAAAAGAGGATAGGAGGAATAGAGTTATCTGGGTAGAAAGAATGGGTATGATACGGTCAGGATGGCAAAGGACACTGATCTGTAAAAAGAACAAGGCAGCAAAAGTTGTGATTTTTAACTGTATTAGGAAGAGGCTGCTTGCCCCCTCGGCAGACTGCTTACTGGCAGCAGCAGCAGGCTATGGTTCTGAGGCCAGAAAAAAATGAACATAGAATGAGAGAAGTGGGGAAACACTGTCCTTCACTCTAGATATTGCCAGGAGTGGGAGATGGGCAGGAGCTCTGATGATTGCTTTTATAATGTTAGCCATCTCTAAAGGAGGAGGGTGAAAGCATAAGCAGATCAGGAGGTAGCTCTTAGGTTGGTGTTACAGGGAAGACTGAAGATTATTTGACTGTTCAGAAACACTAACCAAAAGAGGCTGCTTCACAAGAGACTTCACCTGAGTATCCAGGGTATTGCTCTTCTGGGATTACCACTAGCTTCCTTCAGCTTTCACTAGAGAAGACAAAAAAACTTAGAAGCAAAAGCAGCAATAGGAATGAGTGAATAGACATTACACAGTGGTGTGTTTATTTTCTGAAGGTAAACAAGCCTAATGCTTGCTTGTAGGTAGGATGAAAGAATGTCAGCCCAGAGTGTGGAGGGGAAAACAGGGGAGTCAATATGTGCATGTGCCTGTGCCTGGCCCCATAGCATTGCCTCTTAGAAGTCACTACAAAGGTACTCCGAGGAGGCTGGGAGGGTAGGCAGGGTGTAAGAATAGGTAGAGTTCACTTGGAAGAACTGAAAATATATATTTTTTTTTCTTGTTTGGATGGTTCCTGCGTTTCCTATCTTGGGGGACAACAAGGGATAGTGCCATAGAAAGATGTACTGTGTGGCTTGTCAATTAAAAGGTCATTATATAATTAGAAAACTGAGAAGGAAGGGAGTTATAAACAATGCTTTGTAAAAGCAGGACTAGTACTTTAAAGGGTGTCTTTTCAGATTTGAACCTTTAAAAATGCCTGGGACACTTAGCTTTGTGCCAGTAGCAGGGAGGCATTGCATGGTATGCTCTGGTAAAAGGGAGAAGAAAGGATGTTCATGACTCCAGTAACCACAGTATCACTTGTCTGGCTTTCTCATGGACTGTTGATAAATTCTGAGGCCTGTCCACATATTCATTCCTTTGCTTAGAGTAAGTGCTCAAAAACTTATTTGGTGTGCTGAAAAGTCTTTCTCCTTCAAAAAAGGAGGATCTCAGCTTTGACTTTGATTTCTGGAAGGAGTCCAGATGATTAGAAAGCCAAACAAGACTGCTTAATGGAAATTGCAGAAGCAAGAGTTCTCATTGCAGATTGTGGAAAGTCAAAGGCAGCCCTTAGGGACTGCTTTGATACTTGCTGACCTTCAGAAATAAAGGCTTTCATCAGTTCCTTTGGATTTTTTTTCTTTCAGTAAGCAATCTTGTGAATATGTACAACTTTTCCCAAAACCAGCATCGATATTAAGCCAAAGTAGCTGAAAATCTGTTCCTCTTTTCTCTTTGTAGAAGGAAAAAGAAAACACCTTCTTCCCTGAAACACCTCCTTATCATGCTATTTCTAAGGTAGTAAAAGACCAGTCTTCATTTGGTCTCTAAATGGTTGTCCCCACTACCAGGGGTCATGCAATAGGGTGCATGTGAAAACAAGAAAGGGTTTATAATCAATATGCTTTTCTACATCTCAAAGAGACTGAGGAATGACTATTCTAGATCAGTCTGAGGGTTTGAAAAACAAAACAAAACAAAAACAACGCCAAACCAACAAACTATCCGAAAGAGGAGAAAAAAAAGGAAATTCTAGTACAAGTCTAAGATAAGGTCACAAAAACTATTCTTTGGAGGCTTTGTAAAGAGGCTCAAAACCTTTATGGGGATCCCTTCAAGTAATTCTTGAAAAATAACAATGTTCTGATAAAGAAGTTACAGGTGTTTACACTTGGCCCATACTTGAGTATCCCTCCATATCCACCTACTCTGTCAGTGCCTTATATGAATGGACAATCACTGTCAGAGATCAAAGGACTCCATAATACTGAATTTAATAATCCAGTTTATTTTCATCTTTATAAAATGTGCCCAGATAATCCAGGGACCTAGCTAGGCTATTAGGCTAGACTTGCATCTACATGTAATAATGAAAGAATTAACTAAATATGGAACAGGATATATTTGCAGATTTAACCATCACTCCTGATCTGTAAATTGACTATGAAAAAAAGAAAAACAGTTTTCTTCTTCACAAGGTTATACAAGAAGATGACAGAAAAAAACATCGCAACAATTGCAATTTGGAAAATGGTTCTGATTTTGGTTCCGATTGTGAAATCAAATAGTACAGCTAAGGGAAAGGAAGAATGTGCATTAGCAAGAATAATCTGGTTAGGAAGCCCCAAGAAGCATTAGGGAGGAAAGATCTAAATTCTTTGTTTAAACATCAATGTTTCTGGAAGGAAGAGATGGAGCTCTTCTAGGCCTTACATCTTGCATCTCTGCCCAGCGTAGCAAAGGCACATATCGCACTGCTGGGACTCTGGCAGTCCTCAGTGGAGGCAGTAGACCTGAGGTCACCTTGATTTGATGGAATTTCATTTCTCCTCTGTTTTACCTGCAAAAGCCTTTATTGTCCTGAGCCTCTGCTTGGACCAAGCATGTGAGACAGATAAATAAAGACCGTGATCCACCAAGTGGCCACATTGTCCGAAGCTGTTTTCTCTGCAGTGTTCTCCAAAGCCAGCAGCAAGTCTTTAGACTTCACGACTCCATAGAGAGTGAATTATTCTCAGAGTTATGTTGTCATTGCTAATTAAAGCACTAATTTCAAATGACAGCACTATGAGGTTTTAATGGTTACTTCCTCACTCTGATGAGAGGGAGGAGCATTGGTTTAGACAACCATTAGGCACAGGGCTGCCCATTCAGAGTTTGTAGGGTCAGGAGGGTTATTTCTTTAGACTTGTCAGGTTTTTTTTTTGTTTCTTTGATTTAAATAAAACCTATAGCAGTCCAACAAAGGCAGTGATAAAGCAAATATATATTTTTAGTTAAATTATTCCTATTCCCTTACCAAAATGTCTGTGCTAATATGCACGTGGGTAGCTGCTGTTTTACTAGTGTGATGCCCTTGTTGAGGGACTAGACAGGAGAAGGTGCCATACTAATGCGTAGTTGAAGTAGTCTTACTGTAAGCATGGGCAAGCGTTACAGAAGTCGTTCTTGTCTGACTTATTGTCATATTTAGAAAGTCAAAAGGCCAAAGTTTGTTTTTATTATTTGCGGGGAAAAAAAGAAAAACGGATGTTCTGAAGGAGCAGGCACAGCTACCAACAACAGGTCCCAGTTCACTAACCTGCCTTAGTTGGGCCCTGGGCAGTTTTGACGAATGATGGCTACAGGGTCAAGCTTTCAGCAGAGCTGCTGAGCAAATAAATGATTTAATTGGAAAGTGTGCCCTGAAAGGGATTATTCAATGTTTGATGAAGGAGAATGCAACTCAGAGTGAGTACTGTGATCTTGAAAATAACACAGAAGCCTGCTGAAAGGGAATATGGCTGTGTTGAATAAGATACCAAGAAAACCATTGAAACTAAAAACAGCTATGAACTTAACTTCTAGAGGACACCAAGAGGCTTGTTTCTGTAAGTTATGTAAGAAAATGAAACTAATAGAGTTGGTTTTTCACTAAGTCTGAACAGGGAAAGCATTTGAAGCTATGGTCCTCAGCTGGAAGCTGCCTTCAATGCTGGTTTAAAAAATTTCACTTTGTCTTCTAATAATAGGGTAAGAGCATTGCCATATATCTGACAGTAATTTCTTTAACCAGTCTAATGCATTTGTTTTGAGACTGGCTGGTCATGCCCCTGCTCTGGCATAGCCTGCAGTGCGAGGGATATTTCAGAATAGCTGTGGTGGGGAGTAGTTTTTCTTGGCACTGGCTTCACCCTAAATTTGCAAGCAGTGGAACTATCTGTGCAAGTAACATCTCAACAATGGGATTAAAAGTTGGCTCTTAGAGATCACTACAATTCATGCCTTCAAACAACAGCTTTCCTTAAAATGTAAATTTCAGTTGTACAACAGGACAGTTTTGATTTTTCTCTAAGTAGAATATGACCACAACTACACAACATTCTTCCACCCTCAGCTTCAGGTGGTCCCACTCCCTCTTCCCTGTTTTCTTTCATCTTCCCACTCAAGAGATTACTCTTCTCCAAGCTGCCCTGGTTCAAGTGTAGCATGACTATCCCACAGTGTCACCCCAGTAAATTCAGGGCTCAGATCTAGAGCATAGCCCACTGAATGGGTGCAGCTGGTAGGACAATAACGTTCTGAAGGGAGGAGGTGTGAACCTCTTAAATCGAATGTACTGATCAGTGGTGTGGGAATGTGAAACTACAACCTAATGAATAACAGATAGCAGCCATCAGGCAATAACACCAATGGGATGATGGATGAGGTCAGTGGCATTAATACTTAATGAATGTGTATGTTTTAAATATTTTCACAAGTAAATCACTTTACGCCTTACTGTGGTAGGAATTTTCCTGTCTTCGGGTAAAATAATGTGTTGGGTTTTCTATGGATTTTAGGCAGAGTTATTCCAAGTGCAGTTCTCTAAAGGGTTTTAATACTTGGGTGCAGAAGCTGCATAGAGCTTCGTGCTTGTCTCCACCTACAGAGCAGGTGCAGGTGTCAAAGTTGCTGTAAATAGTCCTGCGACCAGTAGTATGCATCTGTAGGAGGGCTTGGTTGCAATGTGAGAAATCATTAGCCCTTCTTATCAGTTGTTAAGGAGCTGGAGCTGTCCCAACCTCTGCATCTATTCTGTGTCACATGCTTAACTGCTGAAAGTCACACAAATAGTAAGGGTATCTGCATGGTCCACGTGCCAGGAGCTGCTCCAGTAAACCAGAACTGCAGTCACTAGTCCTGCAAGGAGAGCTGTATAATCTAGTGGTAAAGGCAGAAGAGTAAATGTCACCTAGTCAGTCTATGATTTGTAACTTTATTTACCACAGCTCATGCTGTTCCATGACACCAGCCTCCATAAAGAAGGTTTCAGGAAAAGTTTCAGGGCAGGCTGTCTGCAGTTTTTCTGTGAGGGAAGTTAGACTGCGGTTGGAGTGCAAAATGCCAAACTAGTTAAGTTACGTTAACTGTAACAGGTTGACTCCCTGGCAGAGTCAGATTAAAATAAAAACTTTGGCAGCAAGTTTTTCTTGCCTACAGTGCGTCCTTCCCTCTGCACTTGTTTTTTTCAGCTGAGCACCTCTGAGTTGCCTGCTGCACTGCAATAAATTCCTCCTGGACTCCTCTGGCACTGGAAGAGCTCTTCTCTGGCAATTTGGCAGTACAGGCACCTGTTACTCCTCTCGGACACCTCCCACGTTGCATCTGCTTGTCTGCTTTGTCTTTCCCTCTTGCTTACCCTGTCGCCACAAGCTGCTCAGAGTTCAGTGTGCCCTCTGCACTTTGGGCATCAGCAAGAATCCCTCTTCCTGAAAGGTTTTGTCTGACAAGAGCACCCAAAGCAAAGGAAGAAACCCACCTTTCTCCCTGCTGCCCAGTAACAACCCTTTAACAAAACTTTTTGCTATACAACATACCTTAATATTAGTATAGTAAACTAAGAGCAAACAGATGAGATCACTTGGCTATCCATTATGGAAATTTACAGAGATCTCAGCTGCACTGAGCATCATCTACTCTGCTCAGAAAATATACTGGCAGGATCTAAAGTTTATGGTGCTACAGCAAGTGCCTGAGTGCAGCTGAGCGAAAATGAGCAGGAGTCTGCAGGCTGATGGACAGAGAGCAAATGCAAGAGCAGAGCAGAGTGGGAAAGAGATGCTGCTGAGAGCAGAGGAGTTCAAGGGGAGTTAAGAACTCTACATAACCTTTTCCTAATATAGCAGCAGTGCTCCAGATGTGGAATAGTCTGTGCAGGGTAGCAGAGACCTCTCATTAGAAAGGCCAATGCTTCAGGTCTGAGCCAGGCTTTAATGAATGATTCCTGTTTCAGGTAAGCGCTGCTGACAAGGCTATTCTGTCAAGACACAGAGCTCAGTGGGCCCATGCTGCTGTGCTTTCATTTATGCCCCTACCAACTGGGCCCCACAATATTCACGGGCTCAGCTTGCCCTGACTTCGTTAGGAGCAGCACCTGACCTCTGTGAATATCCATCTTTCCACAAACATAAGAGCAGAGAGTAAAAGATAGAAATCATATCATATAATGCCCCAAAAATTGTCAGAGGCCTGGAGAAATAAATTGAAAGTAAAATAAAGAACATAAGCCAAAAAATCATTACAACCATCTAGAAATAGAACTCAAGGGAGAGGGTCATCAGTATGGCTAAGACAAAGTCTGGGCAAACTACAAGAGACATGAAAGGCAATTAAACAGATAAACAGCAGCTGCAGGCAGCTAGATGAGTTCTTTGAACCATTTCCCTATTCATGGTGGGAGGAAGGTAAAAATTCTTCTGGGAACTCCCTTCAGGTAACCAAGGCATAGCTGTGGCACAGAGTGAGCTCTCTGAGGGAGAGGCATCAGAGCAAGTAGAAACACTTTAACGTCCCTCAACAGGGCTTGATGTTGTTTTCCTGAGAGCTGAGAATGAAGTGGAAACAAAGAAAGTAGCTGAACCAAGTGTCGAGTGGGACCAAGACCTAGTGGGTGGGTATACTCTGGCGTCTGTCTTTATAAAGGAAATTTACAGAGTGCTGGTACCATTTCAGATGAAAGGAAAAGTTTTAGATAAAAGTTATTAAAGGCAGGTTCATAGGCTGTATAGAGGCAACTAAACAGAAAAATTATGGAAGTGCTGCTACTGCTGCTAATAACAGTTCCTACAAATAATGTCAGTAGGATGCCAAGTTACCTTGAGTAGTCTAGAAAGCAAGGAAGATACTGGTGAATTTATTGACATTATGTATCTGCTCTCCTGGTAGTGACCAAAGTCTTCCAGAAAAAGCACTGCTTCCCCCTGAGCACCTATAGCACAGCTCAGTAAGGAGGTATTTTAGGAAAGGAAACTTTGTGCATGGTTTACTAATGCCATGGAGCAGGAAGTTAATGAATGCTTTTGAATTAACTTTGCTGACACAATTACAAATGTTAGCATTTATGAATCTATTGCTCTTAAATGCCAAGTCCTCGATGCTTGTAGCCTCTCACTGCAGCGAAGTGCACAAGCCAACAGCAACCCTGGCAGGTACATCCTTGTGGTGTCCCAGGCTGGCAGCTCCCTGCTTTGCCCCATCCCTCATGCAGGAGGGCCGGTGGCCTGGCGGGCCATGTGCAGTTCTCCTTCCATAGCCAAAGGGAAAGGGATTTGGAGCCGACCTGCTGAGCCTCTGTCCCTTTGAGCTTTCTGTCCACTGTAAAAGAGGAGCCCGGAGGGCTCCCAATGCTAACACAAATACAGAGAGGCATCATGAAGACAGGAGGTTACAATGCTTTAAATACAGTGAGAATAAAGCCCTAAAATTGTCCTTAATGAGTTTAGATTGGCTTCTTCCTAAGCATTCTTCAGGCTTTTTATTACCAGGTCACTCTGGGCAAGCTAATAATCACAGAAACTGTGCAGAGCCTCAGAGCCTTGAAATGGAATGGGTTAGCTGAGCTAATCAGAGAAGTACCTCTCTGTTTCATCAGCCAGATTTTGCGGGCAAGTTAACAGAAACTAATATTCATTGATGTTCTTCATCCAAACAGCACATGTTTGGTTTTGCCTCATTCCTACCATTAGATCAGCCATGCAAACTGCGTCTTGCTGCATTCTGCCGTGGTTTGGAGCAGGCAGATCCAGCCTGGATCCTAGATGACAAATTTCCATAGCTGGTCACTTGTGCATAACACTTCTTAGTTCAGACTAGCTCACTGTTTTGTACAGTTTCACAGCTACACTGAGCTAGACCAATTATCTACAACTATAATGAGTTAAAAAAATGAAATACAGAGAAACTTTGGATTTGTTGTAAACAAGCTAAGCTTTGAAAGGCTCTGCTACAAACTGTTTCCTAGTTTCTGCTTAAAACACTTTTCCCTCAGGCAATGTATCTCTACCAAGTAATCATGCCCTTTTCGGTTGCCAAGCACTCATTCCCCCAACTCCTACCTCTTCATTTTGTACAAAGCAAAAAAGAACATGGTTTCACTGGCAGAGCAAGAACTGTTTATCCAGGCATTTATCAACTGGGGAAGTCCTACGTGCTCAGATTTGCCATTTTTGGTAGTACATGCTTCACTCTGTAACCAAACTTTCCCCCCCAAAAAATTTTGATACCAGAGGTCCAAGTGGTGGCCTGACTACTGATAGTAAACTGATAGTATGCAGAACACTTCAAAATGAGCTGTGTCTCCTTACAGAGCTGGGACCTTTCACAGTCACCAGTTGTGTTACCAGACAAGAAACTTTCCTAGACTCCTGACCTAAAACTCACTCTTCCCACACGCATACTCCTTGGTCTGTGATCAGTAGATTGTCTCTTAATCTTCCATGATCCCACCAGCTCCAGAGAATAACACTGCATTTTGACATACTTGCAGGATTGCAGACAAAATAAGAGTATTATGGCCACGGTAGCTCTTTTAAGTTAGGAACCACCCCAGTAGCAACATTAAACTACCACTGTAAGGTTATGATGAATTGGGAAGATGAATTTGGGGGTTTATCTACTTCCTCTATTATTTCAGGGCTGATATTCGCATGGGTAAGTAAAAAAAAGATAAGGTGGCTATAGCTGTCTCCAGATACCTTGAGAGGTGATGCTTAATGACATTTCTGCCCTGTGGGCAAGTAAGAACTATTCCCAAGAGATGTGATAATATGACAAAAAATCCCAAATCCACTGCCTATAAACTGAAATTCAGCATTCAGGGTTCCAGGACTTAACTAAGTCTCCACAAAAAGGTTGAAATCTTTTAATAGAGGTGAAGGACAGCAGTTAGCCAGCATATGCTATCGCCATGCAAAACAGGAGAAGCATCAATAATTTTTTGACAGCAGTGAGACCAAAGGCCTTCCCATTATTTAAATGTGACCTCTTTGCAATGTTCCTGTCCTGCAGAGAAGTTGTTACTTTCAACCACTTCCTGGAAGAAGCAGCAGAAAAAGAAGTGCGGGGAAAAGCCAGGCTCCAGCACTTCATTGAGAACCTATTGCAGCGCGTGGATCTGGCAGAAAGGCAGCTAGAATATTACCAAAATCAGCAGATGGTGTGCAACCACACCGACGTCAGCGAGCATGTGGTAAGGCGGCAAAGTCCTTCCCTTCATTGTCACCCACCACCAGAGGGAAAGTACTGGAATTTGAGTACGGGTGGGCTCAGTGGGACAGGCTGATTGCTACTCCAGACAGATTTGGATTCGTAACCTGTTTATTCAGGCTTGGTTTATTTATGTTTTGAACTGCTACTTCACATGAGCAAAACAAGCAGAAAGTATAAGAGCAGCAGTAGCCAAAGATGGGAAAGGGAGAGCAAAGAATAAATAAATATTTGCCAGATATTTAACTTTTTTTCCCAGCTTTGGCTATTGCTGCTGTTACCTTTGCAAGAAACACTTTCCTTTAAGTCACTTAGTGACTTGGCAGGTTTTTGGAGGTCTCTGAAGATTTTCAGGAAACATATGGATCCCTATAGAGGACACGTCAGCCTGCTGGTAAGTCAGGTTGCTTTCTGTAGTTACGTGTCATGTAAATCTTAGAAATGGTGAATGGGTTCCCACAGGCCTGTCCCCCACATATTAGAAACCAAAGCTGTCTAAACATTGTTTTTTAAAATACATGATTTTTTTAAAATCCCTCATTATTAATACTTAAACTTAGTATTTTTGCTACAATGCATTATATTTATATGGCAAGTTTTATCCACATGGCTTCCAAAGAATATTTCAGTTTAGATGGATACCCAGTACTGCCTGTGCAGTAACTGCTTGTCCTGGGAGGTGGGAGGAAAAGCATTGATCATGGCACAGCACTGAATAGGTACGCAGTGGTGGGAAGCAAAGGTTCCTGTAGCAACCTGGAAAACAAAGAACTTTAGTCAAGACCTGTAAATGTCCTGAAATCTAGCGCAGGACATCTCAAACAGTGCCTGTGAGAACACAGGGGGGCTGTAAAGATGGGCCTCAGTATTAAATCATCTCCCGTGCTCTTGATGCGTTTAGCAGGATCCCTGGCTCAGCAGTGTCCCTTGGGGAAGGCACTAATTTTTGAGGCAGCTGCCCTGCTTTCTGAGTGACTTCAGCATTCCTCTGAGGTCATCCTTCCAATTATTGACCAGCCTGACCTTCAGGACGTAATTACAGAGAAGCACACCATGAGATGGCTCCAGACTCCATCCAAGACAGACGACAAGCAAAGTCAGGCTGGGCAAAAATCCATCTGTAAAGTGTGGACAATACCAGGGACAGAGGGAACATTTACGAGGACATAATCATTTTCAGATGCCAGATCTGAGTTGCTTGGCTCCATTACTTCATTAAATGATTTTCAAAGGCTCAGTCTAGCAGCACTGATAGGAGATCAGTACAAAGAACTGATTTAGTACCCATACTGATTTAGGCTGAGCTGGCATTAAACAGCTCCTTTCCTGACCCCTGCTAAAAGAGGAACTAGACAAAGTGTTTCCAGGCTGTGAACCAAACTGTTGTAAAAAATGAAGTCATGCAAAGCTTGTGCTGGTGCTGAGGCTATGCTGTCACTAGCTGGTCTCAGGATTTGGGGTGGGAAGGGACAGAAAAGGTTGTGTTCTCACCCTCCACTCTTCAGTGCTGCTGTAGGCAGAGCCAAGGTCTCGTAGCTGGAGTTCCCTGGCCACTTGCATAAAGGAAATGGATCACTGTAAAATTAAATGCCCTGAGAGAAAGTTAATTTAATATAGCTTATTCAGGCACTGTCCCTTATTAATTCTCTTGAACACAATAATTACTTCTCATTGTATCCATACTGTTTAATCTAATGTGAAAGATCTCTGTTCAGCCCACTCTTCTTTAGCAATTTATTTTGATTATAGTTACGATAAAAATAATGAAGAAAAATCCAACCAGTAACAACTCATATGTTATGAATTTTAAAAACAGTTTAAATAAATTGGAGGAGTAGTAATCTGTAAAAGTTTTTTTTTTCCGTTTCTTTCATGAGTATTCTTCTAGTTTTAACAGCAGGTGAGAATGGAAGTATGATTTTGAAGACTGTGTGTATTTTATCCCTATACTTTAATTACTTGATTAATAACCTGTTTCTGTTTTCTTTGCAGTTTACAGACATTTCATTAAATAAGAAACCCAGATGCCTGTATGTATATCTTTCTACTTTTCCTCTTACTTAAATATACTAACGACATGCTTACATTTCTGCTTTTGCATTTCACCTTATCCAAAAGCCTGAATCAGGTTGGGTTTGGATCAAGTTCTGTACCTGAGTATGATCTATATTTATGTCATGTAATAGAGGAAAAGCAGATTTCTGCTAAAGCAAAGCTAAAACCAGATATTTTGGAAAAAAAAAATTCTGTTAAATTAATGACTTCTTGCTGCTGACTGTGATAGTCTATTGCAAAGCTACAGTAGCTGAATCTCTTCAGCAGACACAGGCCAAGTTTCAGCTGAAAGCATCTTTAACATTCTGTAGGTAGAAAAGAGACAGTTGTCATTTCCTAACTGACAGTAACACTGTCAACTTAAAAATCACGTGTAAGCAAACAAGTGTCCTAACAAAGCATGGGCACTAACAACATCTCAGGTTACTCAAGCAACTCTCCTGGGAGCAGCAGAACTAATGGGGGCTGGTTTCCCATGTCAGTGTGACTTGTCGTGAGTCTCAGCAGCTGGTTTGGAGCATCACACATGCCACTTGGCCAAGTGACGGTCAGGTAGTGCATCCTCCCTCAGGGCAACATTTCTTAGTGGAGACACGAATTTGGGTCTTTTTGCCTGTTACTATGAAACCTGTTGCATCACCACAGGTCTGGGACTTCTGCAGCCCTGACGGATTTGTATGTGTTTGACCATGAACAGATGAATGGTCTGGAAAATAAACTAAAAATACAATGTATGGTCTACTAGGTTGAGGTTGGGGCTTTTTGATCTTTGGGTTGTTTTTGGCTTTCATGTATTTTAGTCCTAGCAGGCAACTGGCCAAGTGCCCTTTTGCCGGTAAGCAGTGTTTGTATTAATAATTAACAGCATGGGGCTTTAGCTTTGTTTTTTCTACTTCTTATTGTCATAGCTTTTATATCTTTTTTTTTTTCCCCTACTGATTTGAGATTCTGGAAAAACTTGATTATCCAAAGTAGACTTTGAGTTGACTGTGCCTACACTTCTAGGCTTCTAGGTGTCTTAATATGATTGGAATCAAGGAAAACAGAATTAAAATATAAACAGTGAATTCAGTGACTCGGTGAGATGAGTCCTTCCACTGACAAGTCTTTGGTGTAAATATAACGCAGTTTGGTAAAACCCATTAATTGCTGACAAATAGTGGGAGTTCAAAGGCATACATGAAATTGTTTAGAGGTTTCTGTTTAACTACTGGTATACTTCTCCTAGGACTAGGATTTATTAGTAGCCGTTACTTGGAGTTACCAGGTTAAAAATGTCCTAACTTGTCGTACAAAGCAGGGAGGATAGAGGAGAGGCTGCTCAGAGCGGTAGGAGAGTTTTGTTTTGTTCTGCCTGTTCTGTGGATGAATCCAGCATTTGTGTTCATCACACCAGCTTTTGTAAGGCTGTAACTCAGCTAAGTACATAAAACGAGGTTTTAATGGCATGTACCAGTTAAAAAAATTGGAAAGTTTTACTACCCATCCAGAAAATTCAGTGTCATCTCAGAGGGTTTGGGGCTGCTGATGGCTTACATTGTTTGGAATCAAGGGCTGGTCTTGCAATCCCTCTTGCTCCAAGGCCTCTGCCGTGCTTCCCTGTTCCTTTTCTTCAGTTTCTCCCCGCTGTTTTCAGGAAATGCCCCACTGAGGGCATGGCAGACCTTTGCTGAAGCTCACTCACTGTTTCTCAAAGGCACTGAAACTTGCCTGCACATCTCTGCCTAAATCAACTTTACATGCAGCTCCTATTGCAAAGAAGCTAAGAATTAGGTCTCTTGAAGTCACGAGACCCGTCTCGCAAAACACCTGATGTTTGTGAAATGTAGCAAGAATAGGATTGTTCAGAAGTGCCTGTGGCAGTGGGGTGCATTTAGTCACATCATTTCAGTCTTTCTCCATAGTGTGACAGATTAGGAATATGTTTGAATAGAAGTTCAGACTCTCACAGTCACTTGCATCCAGGAGCTGCTGCTTTCGATGAAAAAACATTTCCCACATCTGGAGCTGGCAGCATTGCATTTCATATGCAATGGCCTGCATCTTCATCCGTCTTAGATACCTTCTTACCCTGACTGTCAATTAGGGACAGACATCCATCTTCTCTACCATAAACTCATTCAATTTAAATATTAGCTCTTTTAGGCAGTCCTATCATAATATTAACATTGACCTTCTTCTGGTTTTAATAGCATCATTCAATGCAGCAGAGAGGAGTGACTAGTATCACCTGCAATAACACATGCATGTGCTTTGGGAATAAATGATGTAACTTTTTCACCATAACAACATCCAAGAAAAACAGAGCACTACATCTTGTAACAACTACTCAGTAATGGACTGTAACAAACAGTGCCCAAGAAGCGATCGTAAACCAGAGTGGCCAACACCTGTGCATTTACACAACTGATTTCTAACCCCTACCAAGTGGGTGTGCACTAGGCCAGCATGGAACAGCACGTGCAAGCTCCAGCTTGGACCTGCATGGCATTTTCCCCTCAGAACTTCCCCATAGTGAAGTCTGGTTGGCAGAGCTGACAGCCAAGGAAAACTACTCTGTAGGTAAGGCTTGGTTCCTGTCCTGTCAGCTGGCCCTCACTGCCTCCCACCAGCAAATACAGAGGTGCTTGTTACACCCTTCTGGTCTTTTAAAGAGCGGGAGAGGGCATGCACTTTAAGCACTTGAACAACCGTAGCTTTTTCCAAAACGGCATTGTCAAGTAAGTGTACAATTTTAACTCCCAGGAGAAGTAATAGTACACATATGTTTTTTTCCAGAAATAATGAGCTATGGAAAAATAGCCCTACAGGAATCCTTAAGAGATTGACTTGTACATCAGCACGTCTGTTCTTCACTTCAGTCACAGTAGCAGGGCAATAAGAGCTGGTGCCTTATGTTCATAGCGCTGCTGTTACACTACATGTATCTGCTGTAATCTGTTAAAAGGGACTGTAGTGATCTTACTTCACTAAACTGTGAAACTGTGGTTTTGGCGTAAAATTTCAGAGCAGAGGGCGTGGAATCAGCCTTTGTAGCACCAGGCACCATGCTGGCACCCCATGTGAGCTCAATGATTTCAGCAAATCCTGCTGGGCCTGAACCATTGCAGAGGGAGCAAAGATTTTAACTTACTTTGGCCTTTAAGCTTTCATACCCATCTTCCCAACAATGTCTGCATTCCCTTTTCCTCTTCTGTTTCAAATCAAGCCTAAAAGCAAAGCTGAAGTTTCCCTAGATGGTTGGCCAGCACAAAGGTAGAGTGTGGCGTTTCCTGAGCTATTGGCCATTAGTAGCAGCAGTTCCCTGGGGCCTGGCCACAGTTTAGGGCAGCACTGAGATCCTACCAAGAAGTTCTTAGAGTTCCTGCACCTACTTTCAACTGTTACTGGTGCTGTGTGGTCTTCCAAGGCTATGGGATGTTCATTCTTTGCAGAAAGTTGCTGGGAACATGTGCATCTTTAAAATGCCTATAGATCACCAAGTTATGAGAATGTAGACCTCAGAAAGGTCTCGGCACTCCAAAATCAGCAGAATGCTATCTAAGTGTAGATGAACATGCATGACAACTCTACCTACACATGTAGAAGTTCTCACAGTGAGGGATGCTTTTAAGTATTGAGAAATGTAATTCATCTTGCAACTCTGTTTTTAACTTTCAGCCTGGTCCGGTAAAACAAGGCTATTTCTGTCTTTAAAAATGTATGGGTTTGGGACATTTTGGGGACCTTTTACTGTGCAAGATTGAGTAACGGTTATTAATAATCCCTATTATTAATTTCAGGAGCCGAGGAAGTCAACATACTTCATATAACATCCCAGACACAAAGCCTCATTCCTGTCAAAAAGGAAGGATCTTTTTTAAAAAAGCAAAGGATGAAAAAAACAGCTTGCAGCCAGTGAAAGGCTTCTATGAACCTGTTGATTGCTCAAGAGAAGTATGGAGAGCACAAAAGAAAGGTGAACCAGTCTGCTTTGCCAGGAAAGGTAGCGCGAAATCAAAGATGGGTAAAAAGGCCAGACCATTATAGGAATGGTTAGCAATATATAGTAACACAGGAGCTTGGCTTCAACAGAACAAATATTGAATGAAGTTAATCATCCTGCTTCTTCCTATCCATCTGGCCATGCCAAAACATATCAGATATAATATACAGAAATATATACGGTATGGAAGATTTGTATTATTCAGTAACGCCATTCCTTCTTTGTGCACTTAACAGAAGTGACATTTTATTCAGTTTACATGGAGGATTTTCTATTTATTTATTTATTTATTCATAGGGCTTATTTTAAATGACTGCAGTTATCTATCTGGGCAGTACTGTGGCTGTATGTTGAATTATTTTAGCAGCAACATGTGGCTTGGTATTTTATTTTCCATCTGTGCTGTTGCTGAATTTCAGAAGAATCCATTTAATCGGCACCTAAATATTCAATCTTAGGTAGGTATTCAAGCCTAGGTAGGTATAAGATCAGTGATTAACTGTTACCTGCACAGACATACTTGGATGCAAAAGGTCTACTTGAGTTTCTTGGAGGCTGTTTACAGCAGTAGATTGCTACCCTGGATTTTCTGCCATAAGCCCAGTTGGACACATTTCCATATTTTATTACATACATTAAACCACTCAATCCTGCCAACAGCCAGGTTGTCTGTTGGTACAGTTTGGGCTGCTCTGCTGTCTCAAGCACAGCTTTCAGATTCCAGAAGCATTATGGTTTTGCCATATGTACCAGCCTCTGGTGTCACTTAGAGAGGAGAGCAGAAACTGGTACTGCAGCCTGGACAGAGGAGAAATTTCAGTACCACATGCCAGCAGCAGGTTGTTGTCAGCTGTGGTGCGGCAAGTGAAAGGCAAAAGCAACGTGTTCCATTGCGTGGCACCACGTTCAACACCTGTGCTTGGTTTTAAGCATGAGAGACCTAAAACGGCTGTGATCATAATTGAAACCCATCACATTTTTATATCTGAAGAATCTTACAGGGCTGAGAGATCCCTGAATTTCAGCTAAAAACCCAAGAGTAAGGAAGTTAGAGACAACTGCAGAGTGGGAACACACATGTTTACATTCGTATGTGCCAATTAAAAGGATCCTTATTTATCAGATTATTTATCAAGATGACTGAGTGTACAGTTTTTTGGTAACATGAATCCTCATGCCGTGTTTACAGATATGAACATCCTGTTGATGTTACTGATGAGATTTGTTTTCTCAAGAAAAAGAAGGGTGAGACAAGTCTGTGTAATTTATTTTTTAAATGCTCATAACAAATGTAAATTGTTTTTGTGGAAGGTGATTTCTACAGTATGTGTATGAAGATTTGTGAAAAATGTTTTTAATTTTTTATAACTATGACTGTAAGCAGAACTGAGTACTAAAAGACAGTATATCACTATGATTACTGCTGCAATAAGCACCAGAGTCACAATATTTTTAAAGCAGAAGATGACTGATCAGTCAGCTAGGATCAGGTAAGTACAGATGTCGTACATTTGTCAGTGTACAGACTCCCAGAAAGTAGCAGTGTGAAGAAAGACAGTATTATTCCTCGCTTTTATTTTAAATAGTGTATGTGGAACAGTCAGATATGTGTTTAAAGTTTCTCAACGCTTTTTCAGTAGAAAGTCACAGTGTAAAACTAATTCCGGTATTTAGGTTGTAATGACATTTTAATATTTGTGTAACTATGTCACAAGGCCACACTTGGCCTTATAGTAGGCATTGTGTGTGGTGAAAAGGAGTTGTTAATTGTGTTGCATGGTTTTGGGTCAGATGGTGTGTTACGACAACTTTCTTAGGCAAGCCACAAAATGGAAACATCCTTGAGTTTTTTCTGTTGCTTCCCACATCTGCTTACAAACATGAAAAAATTACCCTTTTTGAAGATAATGAAGGTGAACTTTAGAAAGATAATAGAGTAAAATATATTCATCTGTTTCTTTATCCACTTGACACTGAAAGAATATTTTTATTTTTAAATGCCTGTTAGTTACCAAAGTTAAGTGCAACTAGTAGTTCACAAATGAGATGCTTATTTTATTATTTATCGCTCCAAAATCTTGACTGTAAGTTGTCCTTTTGGGGGAGAAAGAGAAAAAGAGAGTAAAAGAATTTGCATATTTCTAAACTTCTCAAATCCTAAATTACAGTTACTTGCTGAACAAATGCCAGATTAATTAATTGGAAAGAAATTGAATTGTACTGTAACCCCAAATAAAAGTTTTTAGAATATAAAAATTCTAATAATAAAGATATATTTCTCAGTTACTGTGTTGTGTAACTCTGTAAAATACAATGTTTCTTACAAAAGCCTACCCAACAGGAGAGAAGACAAGAAAGACCAGCCCTGCTTGGGCTTCTGTTCATTCCTCTGATAAAACACCACATCAGTGAAGTTGGGCTGTGATCCTTCAAAGCATTACAAATTAAGCTTAAAGACGGAAGTGCAGAAGACTGGACAAGAAGACCAAGTCCTTCTGACACCTGAGAGCCTGAATAACTTTCATCAGGAAAAATGGCTCCTTCGCACTCACACTTGCACAATTTACTAGCTCATTTTTCAAGTTAATGTCTGGTCATCAGCAGAACCTGACTGCTGGATGTGCGTATCATGTCCATACTTCATGTTGCATTAGCAGGTGGAATGCTTGAGAAGGGTTGGTACACACACCACTCGCTGAATGTAGCTGGTGTTAACTTGGGAAGACTTTATGATCAGATACCAGTGAAATCAGAAAATGTAAATTTTAAAATATTTTCTAAATCTGAAAGTGTTCTGACAAAGTTGGCAACTCATCTTTGAAAATTAATTTGAAGCACAGTTACCGCCATATTTTGCTGTTTGAGACACTTTGAAGACATCTAGGTGGGTTGTATGTTCACATCAAAGTGAAATTCAGTAGGACCTGGATGCCTCATTCCCATATACATTTTTTAAATCACACCTTGTCTATAACAAAAAACATCTCAGAGCAATGTGTATACTGGCTGGGCCCTCGCAGGTGAGCTTTCTGCTTAAAACAAAATGTTCTGGCCGATACGTAACATTACATGCCAGGAAAACAAGGGACGAATTGAAACCTAGATCTTTAATTAGTGCTGTACATAGAAAAGGCACAGTAATTTTGAGATGCTCTTGACAGCTGAAGAGAGAACGTGTTTTTTTAAAGCACTTGATGGCATCTGATCCCCTCTCTGTGTTTTTTTAAAGCACTTGATGGCATCTGATCCCCTCTCTGTCTCAGCAGTAAGAACAGTCGCGGCCCGTCGTTCCAGGAGAGTTACT
Organism: Syrrhaptes paradoxus; assembly: GCA_013400615.1. Classification (NCBI taxonomy): domain Eukaryota; kingdom Metazoa; phylum Chordata; class Aves; order Pterocliformes; family Pteroclidae; genus Syrrhaptes; species Syrrhaptes paradoxus. The sequence continues at coordinate 9,933 of VZTO01016581.1, read as the reverse complement.
GGAAATATTCAACAGGATATTCATATTCAAAGGGATGGCCACCAATTAGAGCAGTTACTAGGCCAAACAAATTACCACTTCTGTCATCCCTAACAATCCTTCCAATGCTATGGGATCTTTCAGTCTACTTGAGCAAAATTCTGCTCTTCTGTCTCTTTATTCTGTGCCACCAGATAGTTGCCTTTATTTGTTCTTACCTCAGACTAATGCTAATTATTTCCATGCATCCTGTCAGGAGTGGCTGAAGTGGACTATTTTAGTTTAGTGCTCTCTGCAGTGGGCATGGGCATTATTATATATATATATATATATTTTTTAGAAAAAATAATCCCAGAAGTGATTTTATGACATGAAACATACAAAAGCTCTTAAAAATAGATCCTGTTGTGACACAAACAAAATGTCCTTTCCCATTTTGTTGCTAATGCCACCTTCTATCTAGCCACGGGTTTTTTTTATCCTGGTCTCTTGAATTTTCATTTGTCCGTCTCTCCAAGGAGAGGGAGAAACAAGCAACATAAGTTAAATGCAGTCATTGGCTTGACAAGCCTTTCCTCCCTCTCTGTCTCTTGTCCTAGCATTGCACACTGCAGGCAGGTAAGTTTGCTCCAATTTTTCATAGAATGGTGGAAAAAATAGATAACAAATTTTGGGTTCATTATAATGTTATGACAGAAGAAGAAGCTCTTCTAAGCTGAGGGAGAAAAAGAGGAGAAGAGATCCTCTGCCTGCTTGAGAAGTCACTTTCAAAGATAAATGTGATGGGTTGGAAGAATTTGCTGTGTGCTCTGTGAGACGATGGAAAATCAGCGTTACCCAAAAGGCAGCAGTGAAAGGATGGGGGACATGTTACTGCCTGCTGTTTCTTGGAGGCTTTGACCTACAGCACATCAGAATATGTATGGGCTGACACATTCTGTCCCTAAATCACTCTTCAGACACTTGTTTTGAAGTCTTAACTACTAATTTCAAAGTGAAAGACTTTAAGACCAGGGCTTCCAAGAAATTCCCCGAACTCTACCCATGGTATTTGTTAAACCATATTTTATTGGCTGTAACTGTGCTAAGGGGGGGCTCGTCAGCAGGGTGAGAGGGGGCATCTGTGTGCATTCGGTACTTGCTCTCTCCCGTGGCTGAGGGCCAGCAGCTCTGCCTGGACTCCACCCCAGCTGCCCATCAGCTGGTTCCCACAGCAATGCTTTCCTTTACATTGCTTTGCTGGTTTTTCCATCTGCTTCCCAAGCTCCCTCCCTGCCTTTTCTACCAGCTCAGTACCTTCAGCAACTTTTCTTATGCAGAAAGCACCTTTCCTGGGCCTTGGCCTCGTAATAAATCAATGCAACACCTCAGAGACATTTGCAAAACACTTTATTAGGCAGATCAGTGGCAACTGCTGCAGTAAAATGGCAGATTACCTCACTGTGCACAGCATGTCTGCTTCACTTGCCCCTCACCAGCTAGGCAGAGGAGATGGAGCATTACATGCTACACTGCACATGCACAATATTGGCATTTTCTCACACCACAGCAAAGCTCAACCTGTCTACTCCAGCCATGACTACACCTATGTGTACTTTTAAGCCAGTCTGGGGAACAGAGGGCCAGACAACCATCTTGTGTTCCGATTAAATGTACATTTGGGCCATACAGACAAAAAGCGTTGTATATTCACAGTTGTGAATATGCAGCTGTACGCCGTGTAAGAGGATCCCAGCCTTAAAGTAGGCAGATACGTGACTGGCTTCAGCTACCTGAATGATATCTCGAAGCCTCGCACACAGGCTGGACATGCTGGGATATAAAAGGCCCTGTCTTTTACAAGGATGCAGAGTCAGTGCTCTGGTGGTCTCTGCTGCAGCTGCCTCTCTGGACCAGATGGCTGCTCAGGCTTTTGCTCCTGGCACAGCATCCCACTTGTTCAGCCGGCTTTACACCACCCAGGTGGCAAGCCTGCCTGTTGCCAATCATCCTTATCATCTGAGAAGACGTCTGCAGCCCCTCAGATGGACAATGAGGATAACCTTGGCTGAGCATCCTATGCTTCAGGTGTATTTTCACAAGAATATTATACATATGTTAACTGCCCTTGGCTGATTTACATCTCAGGCAGGTGTCACAGACCTCTTCCCAAATCGATTTCTGATTTTCCACCAGCCAGCACCGTTCAGGGTTTTTTTTGTAAGAGAGGGGAGGCGGAACTTTGGTCATTTGAACAAGACGCATACATGCAAACTAAATGCCAACACACATACATGCAAACTACAGCTCAGGTGTGCACACTAGGAGACGGTCAAGAAAAATGACTGAAAGAAGCTTGGTTTTGTTCTGATTTTACTCTTAACTAAGATTATATCACTATTAGATAGAAACTGCAAAAGAAACTTTTCAAAATAACACTACCAAAAGCTAGTGTATGAATTGTGTAGGCACCTTTCACTGAAAATCACTTTTGGCATTACAGTACACATTCATCTGAAGAAAATTTTCAGAAATTTTTCCTCCTTGCAGAAAATAGAAGATATTTTTTAATTTTTTCTCATGGGGAAGAAACATACAGCCAGAAAAACTGAACTGTTTCATCATCAACCAGCATCACCCCAAATCCTTGCGGCTAAAGCCAAGAAAATCACCCACCAGTGAACATTTAGTTGTTTCTGTGTCACCCTGCTTGGCCTACCAACCATCCCGAGGTTCAGAGCATAGAGGTGACCTCCTAAGAATGACACGGTTTAATTATCCCACCCTCTGAAGCTTTGTGCATGCACCTGTTTGAGAGGAGCATTTTTGCGTGCTGCCAGGGTATGCCATGGTGTTCGTGCCAAACTATGCCAGAGTCACCCTCAGGCAGAGGTTCTTCCTGGGGATTAGCCTGAGGTACCCAGGGATGGATCAGGCACCACCCAAAGCCTGGTGACAGCAGCCAAAGCAATTCAGATCTACAGGAACAGAACCCATTTCTGCGTCAAGAGCCGTGACTCTCTGGCTCCTAGGCGCACCTGTGTCTGTGTCCTGGGGTAAGCAGAGACAGAGTTAACTTTCTTCATAATAGCTAGCAAGAGGCTGTGTTTTGGATTTGTGCTCGGAAGAAAAGCTGATAAGAAGTGATCTTTATAGTTATTGCCAGGATACTCAAGGACAGATACTTTCAGCTTCCCTGCTCCCTGCAGACGGGGGAGGGGGGGGAGGCTGGGAAGAAGCACAGCCAGTTGCTAGCCTAGGATTTGCTCTTAGTTTAAGATTTAAAACTCAGAATAGCCAATAATCTATTCCATAACATACACGTCATGCCCAGTATATAGGTGAGGACCCTCCGGAAGATCGTCCCTTTTTGTTCTGGGTCCCTTTTTGTTCCGGGTCCCTTTTTGTTCCGGATCTCTCTTGGCTCTGGATTGTCTCGCTCCAGGTGGCCACTCTCCCAAGGCCTTCCCCCCCACCCCACACCCCGGTCAGCTTTCGGTCTGGAACACTCGGACGATTATATCCAGTCTGTGAGTGCCTCCAGGAGTGGTGCACCCCCCTCCTGGGGAAATCATGAGTGTGGTTTTGGGACTCTCTCTCCCAAAGAGACTCCCTCCCAAAGACTCCCTCTCCCNAGTCCTTTTTTCCCTTTACCCCTTTAGTCCTTTGCAGCCCAAACCATTCTATGATTCTATGATTCTCTCCCCTGTCACTTGGATGGGGGGTGGGAATTGTGTGAGCGGGTGTGAGGTTTGGCCCCCAGCCAAGGGCAAACCCATCACACATGGCTTCACACTTCCCAAGCCTGCCTAGGCTCCTCACCAACCCTACAAAAGATTTGGGGTAATGGGAGGCATGGGGATACATTGAAAAATTCTATTGCACACAGCAGTTTTGAAAACAGTGTAAAGGCACTGAGGGACAATCTCAAAGGGCAGTTTGTGAGTGTACACAAGCTAATCCTGCCCTTTTCTGGTCCTCTGCAGGCAGAAGAAGTATTTCAGCCACGCTGGGAGCCGACTCATTCAGAGAAAGGGCAGAGGTAGCCTGCTCTGCCAGCAGACACCCTTCCATAGGTGTCTCCATAAGATACTCTTAAGGGTGTCAAACTTTCTATCCGTTAGTAAATCATGACACTAAAAGCATAATCACAACTATAATGAAGGAGCTGTAACTCCTTTGTCAGTTAATTTAATTTCCACAGTGAGCACACCAAACTGTCAGGAACAAGTTTTATTATAGAGTCTTTACCTATCTGAAGAAACCGCTGTTCCCAGATGTTATCTGGATTTCACCTGTTAACCATTTGTTAAAAAGGAAATGAGGGTGCCTGTCACACCTCATGCCCATATGGTATTCCCACCTGTTTTCTCAGGTACACCATTAAAGGATTTATAAGACCCAGATTATTTTTTTATTTTAGGGACATGGGCTCATCTTCCTTTTGTTGTAATAGATGAAAACCTACACCATGGATCCACATCTCCTTTGGTTTCAGGATTTGGGTTGTATTACGTATGAATCTGGATGGTGTAAAAGGTCTGTGCACCTCCTGGACAAAAGCTTTTATCTGTGTATGCAGTCGAGGCGTCTAGGAGGTGACACGTATGAGCCAGTTTGGATGTCAGTTTGCATGAAGCAGAGGTGATTCCCTGCAGGGAACGAAATTTCATGTGAGAATCCAGAATCAATCCTGCAAATGTGAACCCTGTCTGAAAATTGGGGTTTTAGGGGAAAAAAACCTCGAAAGAGCCACATATCCCACCTTAACGATTCTATGATAAATTTTTAGATTAATCCAGCCGGAGCCTTTTTGCCACTAGGTGGTGATGGCTGACAGTGAATGGGGTTGTCACGTCCACAGTCCCTGTCCCGCCGCCCACGAGCAGCTCACAGCCCCCCACCCTGCCCGGCCCCCGCGGGGGCTTGTGTGTGTCCCACTGAAATGTGCTCCGCTGTGACCAGAGCCCGCCCACTCCTTCTGACCTCAGCTGGAGTTACACATTAATAAGAGGACTTTACCAAAAACATTGAAGTGTCATTTAAATAACTAGAGATGATGAATGAAGAGGAGACCGACAAATGGCATTTGGTGATCACTTGCAACAGGATGGGAGCAATAAAGGTGGTACCAGTAGCTAAGCCAATCCTAAAATCACACAAACTGAGCATAAATGATCAAAACTTCTAACAGAGACAAATCTGCATGATATCCACCACAGTTCACTGGCAAAAGCCAGTTTTCTGGAACAGTGTCCAAATGACGAGACGTGGGGCAGGCTGGTAAGACACAGGGCAGGCTGGTAAGGTGCAGGGATTTTTGGCACACACAGATGAAAGCACTGTTCCCAGAAGAGACCTAGCACACCTCTCCCCCACCCCATGCCAGCCAGGCAGCACTGGGCAGTAGCTGTCCAGCCACAAACCCCTTGGGCTGTGGGGCACCTGCGCAGGGTCATACTCTGCACCATGCCACAGCCACCCCCAGTGCCCCTTCCCCATCCCTTCCCTCTGCAAGCTCAGCGCTACTGCCCTTCCTATTAAGCACATGATTTTCTGCTTCTTCCTAACTCTAATTAAGGGGGCTTATTTCTATTACAGAAATTAAGTCTACTTGGAACAAAATAGCAATTTTCTGTTATAAAACGATGACTTTCTGAAAGACATAAGAGGACTAATGCACTCAGCAACAGCTAATGACTACATGCCAAATGTCCCTTTGCTTTTAGTGTGCACCCATCTGCTTCTTGATGCTCTGCCACAGCCCGTGTATCGGGCTCTACTGAAGACCACCCCAACTGGTCAGAGTGCCTCTGAAACAGGGGCCAAAGGGGACCTGTCACCACTGCAGGGAGAGGCTGCCTTGGCCCCACAGCCAGCCCTGGAGCAAAGGGCCCTGCTGCCAGAGCAGAAAGGCATGGGCAAAGGAAAGGAGAGGGACAGAGGATGGACCACACATGAGTAGGAACCACAGCGAGGGGGACATTTCCTGGAGTTGTGTGCTCAGTGGGCTCCTGCTGAGGTCCCAGCCCAATGCCAGGGACAGGCAAGATGACCAAAGCTATGGTGACTCTCAGCTAGATGAGGTATTAAAAATTAATTCAATGTACCCGTTATGCTCATCATTATTACACGAATCAGTTCAGTGTGCATACAAGCTGGATGATCAGCTGTTTCCTGCCCCAAGAAAGCTCCAGGGAGCTTTATGGTTGCAAATATATATTCAAAAGGTTAGGGGTTTTTTTTCAAACAACTTTAGATGTCCTAAAAATGTTTTAATCCAGCTGGCATAGCCCCCCCTTAGCTTCAGAAATGACTCCCACTCTTTCCTGGAGAGTTTCAAGGCCTCTCTAACTTTCTGGGCCTCAGCCACCAGTGCCCAAGGAGGGAGACAGGCCTGCCTGGCTGGAGTGACTGGTCACCCATGTACCCCCATGTCACACAGAGAGTGACACCTTGGTACAAACACAGTATGTGCCACCCTCAGAGCAATCCACAAGCAGAAAATTGTTTTTATGAAACATTAGTCATTTTAGATAACAACAAATCAGTACAAATCCCGTATTCACATAAATTACCAGCTCTAAATAGCTGACCCACTTTATATGTAATCTTGGCACACAATCGTGACTATGAAATTTGAGGCAGATTGGTTTCACTTTGGTCAACTTGAAAAGAAATAAATTAAAAACATGTTAATAAGAGGCTCAGAATGAGGGCTTCTTTCCACTTTAACTCAGGTTGTCTTGCTTTTCTTGCAGCAATATAGGGACTAATATCTTCTGCAAGTGTCCTGTTCAGACTATCTGCAGTTTGGTTTCCCATGGAGGTAAATACTGGTGACAGACGCAGCTTGAACCTGTTCTTTGGGTACTGTATACAAGCCTGACGAATGTTGCTCTCCTTGCTACTGTATTCCAAAACCAGTATTACAGGGCTCCAGCGAGAGACCATTCTACTCATTGCACTATGCAGGTACCTATGGGGCAGTGCACAAGCTTGTGAAGACTGCATTAAGGACAAAGGTAACCACTCCATGTTAGGATATGCACATCTTATAGCTAAAGCCCCAAAGTATTTCTAATTTGAATTAACCTACAAAATCTTGGGGATCACAAGTCCTTGCTGTTTAACAAGCATTGGAAACTGTTGTGTACTTCTATGGGCTATCCTACATTTCCAAGGAGCCACGGCAAATCTGGCTATTACCAGCTAGTAGAATTTGAAACTGGAGACATCAGTTTTGTCTGTACCTCCACCCCACCCCCCACCCCCCCCATTTAAAAATATAAGATTTTTTTAAATGAAAGTACAGACTAATGGGAAAATGAAGTTATATTCTAGGGATGTTACAGATGAATCAGAACAGTAGTTCTACACCACAGCTTGGTCAAAAATTCAACTGGGCAACTGAACATGGTCTAAGCCAATGCTAACTTGTACTAGCAAATAAAACTCAATCTTCTGGAAACCAAACGGAGACCAAAATCTAGTCCATCACCCAATCCTTTTCTAGATGGATACCAAGAACCATCATTGTGTCCTACTCCCTCACCTCCAGCTTCAAAGAAAGATACCATGGAGCCAAAAGTTGTCAGCAAACTTAACCTTCACCCTTGAGTATTCAATTAAAAATCTAACACTAATTTTTAATCAGCAGCAGCACTCATGCTGTATGTAGAAAAACTTTTATTTTTAATAACACACAAAAAGAGGACTGAGAGCAAAGCCACTGTTTCACTGTAACAGAACAGCATGCCTGTTTTACAAGTGTATCATTTCTGGTTGGTAAAGATTTCAGGTGTGGGAATACAAGCAGACAACTCCCAGGTAACCAGAAGGGAAACCGGCACAAAAGAGACAGGTCTAATAATACCCGCGGATATTAACAATGTAATCCCGTCACTAATCATAGCTTGTAATGAACAGTGGCAATGGGGTTTTTGGGAACTGGCTGGACTCACATAGCTTGTTATTTTAAATAAATACCATAATCGGGATGAAATCCAGCAACTAAAATATGAAAAACAGTATGAACTACCAATCTTTTATGGGACAGAAAGAATTATCCACAGCCATCCAAAGGCTAGTTTGGCTTTCATATACTTGTACATAAACCCTGAGTCACTTTATATTCTCTTGCCTCCAACTCTTTGCAAAACAAAGAGGTTTTGTTAGCGGTGTTTAAGCTAACTGCAGGTATTCTATATTTATTTTGTGTGGGATGGAAACAAATACTAGCCTTTTGTTTAGAAGGAGAGAAAATTTAGATATATATCAATGCAAGGAGAACAAGGCAAGGAAGAGTACATAAGCAACTGCATTATGAAATTCTTAACATCAAATACTAGAGGGGAGAACTATGAATATTTATCTTCTTGTGACAACAGACAGAACTAGCCCTAATCCTACAAGAAGAATATGGTTGATTGCATCTACAACCCCCTCTAGAAGGTTCTGCAGGAGCTACCCCTGCACACAGGCAAGCCGATATCCCAAAGCTGTATGCTGCATACAGACCCATAGTATTTCAAGATGTACATGAGACTTCTGTCTTACAGCAGTGTCTCTGCTGCTTGCCCTGAGGTTGTGCCTGGTGCCCTGAGGTAGAGGCAGGGAGCATCGGGAAGCCCTGCTCCTGCTATTCGCCCCCTCTGACACATCATCGTGGTTGTCTGTTTCATTTCCCTCATTTATAAAATTAGAACAATGATTACTCCTCCGAACACTTTCAACCCTTTTGATGGAGGTCCCTACAATTACAACATTATTATTGTGGTGTATTAGATAAGCCTGACTGCTCTGTGGCAGTGTCCAGGTAAGTAATTTGTTCATTTTATAGATGAACTGAGATATTGAGATGCTAATACTGTAAATTGGCATGAGAATGGAAAAAATAAATGACATCTTCAATCTCCTCCCTTAGCAGCCACCAAATACTCATAGGAGTACAGAGGGCCCACCCTAGCAGCTACCTTAAATGTTAAGTGCACTCACTCATTTTAAAGAAATTTGTAATACTTCTCTGTTAAACAGCCATGTGCATTTACAACTTCTAAAACTGACATCAACAGAAGTGCTTTGCAGTGACCTGCCAACAGCTGGCAGCGAGCTGGCTGCTGCCTCTGCCAAAGAGGATTAATGCCAAATAATGCTGACTGGAGGTAGAAAACCTAATTCTATTTCTAGCTGCACTGGTATAAAACTGGAGTAATATTGTCTACAAAAGACAGACGCAATGGTGTGAAAGGATTGTGATTGGAGAGCATCAGTCTCAGAGGAACTGCTGGTCTATTTTTTTCAAGGACACATGTTTGGAAATTAATGGAAATGTTAAATTGGCTATAAAGATCTCCAACAGAAAAGTAATATTACTTCAAATAATCTTAGCTGTTGTGAATAAATGTAATTAGGACACATATAAATTTGATTAACAATTACCCAAAAAGGATATTTGCAATCTGTAAAGTAATATGCCCCTAAGTGTTATAGCTAGCATGTGACTTCGACAGCAGCAAAACGGGCAAAATTTATTGCAAGCTCAAATTCCTTTTTCCCCCTCTAACAAGAGCTCTCCTAACCCCCTGTACTAGAATAGTTGCAGTAGCAAAAGGCCTCTAAGACTTTTATTTGGACTTTGTCGGCTCTTTGTATGCTGTGTATCATTTCTCATTATGTAAATACACAAAAGTACATTCACAATTAGTGGAATAGTTACATTGTTACCAGAAAAAAACAACCCAAAAGCTCACAGTAGCTGTAGGCGCTGCACAGATTCCCCCTGAGCCCCTGTTTGCTCTCCATCAGCAGAGTCCTTCTTCACATGCTCTCTAAAGAAGTCAAAGATGCAAGAAAGGCAACTGTCCTGCAGTTTCTGCCCACCAAAACCCAGCTGCAGGAACCTTCCCAGAGGATGTGGAGAGCAGGCAGGACACAAGCATGTACAGATGTCTCAGGTGTCTGAGCAGGTCACCC